>CM053510.1:105070713-105116575 GCA_028627145.1 Eidolon dupreanum | reverse complement strand
TCGACACTGATCCGGAACCCCCGGTGGGAGCGGGTCAGAGCCCCGAGAGCTCCTGACCAGGCCGGTGGTGACGGAGAAGGCCGGGCTTCCCCTGGACAGCCCAGCTCCTCCTCAGCAAGGCACTGTGGCTCTAGAATCAGGTCTGAATCCTGTCGACTACCGATTTTCTCATCCCTAAACTGGGACGGCATCGCCTTCGGGTCAGACCTGGGGGCACTAGATGACAAGGTGGTCCGGCACTGGGCCTGCTGGCTGGCAGGGGGCGGCGTCTAGAGCTGGTGCTACCACCATGATCAGAGCACGAGTAACGGCTTGAAGTCGAAAACGCACTGACGGACGGACTCCACGCCGCTGAGCTGCACGCCCAGAGGCGGATACGGCGGCAAGTTTTGAGGGACGTATATTTCACCAGGGTGAAAAGCAAAGAAAAAAATGCACTTGAGTATTGATTTGGAAGTAACGTTATTTTGCTTCGTTGGAGAATTCGTCCCTGCTCACAGATTTATTGGCGCCAAACGCGGGCGCATGTTACTGCAAGGTGACCACGGCGAACGTGGCTGCGGCCCTCACAACCACCGCTGGCCTCACCGAAAGCCACCTTAGACGGGCCTTGTGAAGAATGCACAGCCTTTCCTTCTAAATGCGTAGTCCCCTTCCCACAGTCTTTACTATGCGGGGGATCATATTTTAGTCGAAAATAAATCCTTCTGAGAAAACGAAGGAGACTGAAGGAGACACTGAACATCATCCAAATCCTTTTCCCCCTCTGATTTTTGACTATTTGGCATCGTGTCAAAGTGACGTGTCTAATTCGGAGCATCTGCTCTTTGTCAGGGGAGGAGAACTGTGGGATCGATGGGAAATGGGGGTCATTCGACACTCCTGGGGATGGGGTCATCTGGAGCAGGGTTTCTCAGAGTCAGACTGTCGACATTGGGGGGCCGGGTCATTACTGGTCACGGGGGGGCTGTCCTGGGCACTGCAGGGTGCTGAGCAGCATCCCTGGCCTCTACCCTCGATATGCCAGTAGGTCCACCTTCCAGTGATGACAACCCAAAATGCCTCCAGACATCGCCAACTGTCCCCTGGGGGCCAAAATCCATGCCCACCCCCCTCAGGTAAGAACCGCTGCTGTAGAGAGCGGTGTCAAAGCATTAGCTAAGGCCACCTCGTCACTACAGGAGAAACAGCACAAAGCCTGCAAGGGGCCAACAGCGTCAGGGCACACCCACGTGTATCTACAGCAGCTTCCCCGGTTTAGACCTCGCAAATGATGAGCAGGGGGCCCCAGCTGCACATGACGAGCAGTAAAATCTTTGATTTGTGCCTCAGATCGGCCGAAAGAAATCGGCTTTGCAGATGTCATCGATTAGGATGAGGTCATACCAGCCAGGGCGGGCTCTAAATCTAATGACTGGCGCCTTAATAAGTGTGTGGGTTTTAAAAAGGTTTCTATGCAAAGTCACCTCACAGGGCGATCCCATCATAAATTCCTCGCTGGCCGGTCATGGCGGGCAGCCCCTCCCCAGGCCTATCCCTTCGGCAGTAAAGGCTCATCTTTGCCCCAAACCTGCCCTGGCTGCTGTTTCTGTGCGTCCAGGTGAACACACCTGGGAAATGCTTCTTTTCAGAACCCCGCTTCTAATACGAGACCAACCTCAAGAGAGCAAATAATCCTAAATATCCCGTGATCCGATCCCCACCTTGATTTTCTCACCTTCCTCTAATCTTCCTTACGCTCCCTCCTTAACACCAAATGCATTAAAAAAAAAAAAAAAAAATCTGTAAAACTGATATTCTCCGAAGCAGGTGAGAACTCGCTCCTCGGCACACATCGTCAGTTCGGCTCGAATAAACTCATAAAATTTCTCTACAGGTTTGGACGTTTCTTACATCGACACGCCGACCCTTCCTGCCAGGTGTCCGTCCGCTTCAGAAAGGTAAGAAGTCGAACCGGACAGTCGGGCACGGGCCCCCTTGGGAGCACCCTCAGCTCTGCCGCCCACCCCGGGCCCGCCCAAGGCCACACCTGATGCTTTATCCACAGACTCCAGTTTCTGAGACTCAGTCTCTTCTTCCTCCTCTTCCTCCTCGGACAGGGCAGGTATCTCTCCTTCTTCACAGCCACATGAATGGAAAGCAGAAATAAAACACAGCTGTGAGACGCGGGTATCGGGGCTCTCCTCGGAGCCGAGGGCGGGGACCCCACGGAGACTCCTGCGTATCGGCCGGCTGGAGGAGGTCGCGGACAGGAAGTGGCCCCAGTCGACCCGGAAGCTGGCCCTGGGCGGTCGGAGGTCCCTCACCCTCCCCCGACCCTGGAATGTCCGTTCCGCCCACCGGCCCACGCTGGGGACCATGTTCAAGGGCGCAGCCTGAGAGCCGCGTGTGGTGGAGACCTTCTGGGGGGTGAACGTGACTGAACCCCACAGAGGCTTCTCTGAAAACTGGCTGGCAGGTAAAAGCGACCTGGTCGTCCGGGGCCCCAAACAAGCCTCAGATGGAAGTTCCCTGCTCGTCAAAACTGTCCCCTATCCATCTGCAGTGGCCTGCCTCTTTCTGCCATCTCTCCCTGAGCTCCGTGTCTGGGGGCCAGTTTGTGAACCAACACAGCCATGTGGAAAAATTCCAGGTACCAATGACAGCCCTAAGCAACGCGAAAGGAAGACCTGTGCGAATTCTCCAGGGCGGGAAGGACACAAGAATGATCACGTAGTCACAACGAGCCCAGAAGAAAGATGAATGACCAACTCACATGAAAAAAGAGGCTCGATTCCACTAACTGTTGAAACGTGAATTAGAATCAGGAAGCATGTCCACCTTTCACCTATGGTAAAAGCTATGAAGAGCGACAACATCCAATGTTGGCAAACAGGGACCTCATTACCGTGGGTGTGGATTGGCCGGGCCTTTGTGGGGAGCAGTTTGCCAGGACCTAGCCGAAGTATAGACGTGCACACCCACTAAACCAGCAATTCCACTTTCATAAATCTAACCCACAGAAAGGGGGAGTGTGCAAAGGGAGAGCTACATCGTTACATTGTCTGTAAAATATAACGCCCTGGAAAGATCCGTACCCATTAACTAGGGAGTGGATAAATAAAATAGGGTAAATCTATGTACTCAATATCAGTAAAATTAGGTGGATCTATTGGTAATGACATAAAAAGTTCTCCAAAATATATTTGAAGGGAAGGACGTCACAAAATAATATGTATAGTATGATGTTATTATTTTAGGAACTCTATATATCTATATATTATCATTACATACATATTATAGAAAGATATAGATGATGATACATAGGTAGATAGATAAGATAGATGATAGATAGATAGATAGATAGATAGACAGACAGACAGACAGACAGTAGGTAAGGGGATGGATGGATGGATGGATGGATGGATGGATGGATGGACGGACGGACAGACAGACAGCTAGATAGACATATGGTAGATAGATAAACAGGTAGACAGGCCGATTTCGAAAAGATCTGGCAGGATACACACCAAACTAACTGTAGGAATGAAAATAGGACTTAAGGGACAATGAAAGGTTGCTTTTCACTTTTTACCTTATATAATTCTATTACGTGACTTTTTAAGAGGACATCTTTCAATACCACTTTTTTACTTTTTAAAAATTCGAACAAGTTATTAAATGATATATACATCATGATTCCATTTAGATATTTCAAGAAATGACATATGCCTGCCTATTAGAACAGCATCCTGGGCTGTCTGCTGCTATTGGAGACAATCTCTTGCCTCGCCCCCAACCCTCACCAGCATCCATTTGTCTCCATTGATATAATTTTTAACTGGGCAAGAGAGAAGTCTTGACCGGAAGAGGGGCAGAAATAGAAAAGAGGGATGAGGAGATACACACCAGCCCTGCTCCAGACCCTTTGGACATCTCAGAGCCCCAGAAAGCGTCTAATGAAAGTGCCCAAGGATCTCTGTGAGTCTACAGGTGACTTAAGCAGAGAGTGAGCAACAGGGTGCTATGAGGAGCCGAGGAGGAGGTCCCCTCTCCCCACCTCTGTCCGTACCCAACACCATCTGGCACCTCCAGGATCTGCGGCTCTGAGTACCAGGCGCGGCACCCTCGGCAGGGGGTACCGTAGCATTCCCATGACGTGGAGACAGCCAGGAGAGGCCGGAAAAGCAGGGGGAGAACGGGGAGATGCAGAGGCAGCCCCAAAACGGGTCACGGCCCGAGGGAGGTTTCCAAACACCCTGGGGAGGGTCCAGGACTGAACCAGAGGGACCTTCTGGCGTGAGACTGAAATCTGTTGCCACGTAGAACGGGGACATCCAGCCGGGAGACACTGGGCCGAACACATGAGTATACACAGCACAGAAAACAGCCCCCGAACTGTTAACGGCTGACCTAGAGGTCGCAAGAAAGGTCCAAGTTATGTCCATTTCTTAGGGTTTTGGTATATTTTTTCTAAGTGTACAAAATTGGGTTACTGAAATTTGGTTCCTGTTAAATAGTCGATCCTGTTAGTGTATCTTCGTATCCAGAATTCCACTTGGTGGTAATGAAAATGTCTCAATACAAGGTGCTGTTGTAATGTAATGCCCAGGTTCAAAGGTCTGCCTGGGGAAAAAAAGTGGAAGACTGGAAGGTTAGATTCAAAAGCATTACTGTGGTCATCTCCGTGGGTGCCAGCAGCAATTCATTATTATGGCTTATTTGTGATTTTGGGTTTTTCTGCAGTGAATGTGTGTGTGTATTATTTTGTGCAAAGAATATTTAAAATAAGTAAATGTTCCTTACAAAAAAAAAAAAATGAAAAAAGAGGTCTGCCTTCCTGCCTTTCCCACTCTGTGAAAGGCCCGATAGGGGATCCAGAAGCCTGGGAAAGGTCGGAGATTAGCACAGGCGGCTGACACGGACCCGCGTCACACAAACCTTGGCGCGTGACACCTGCAGATGCCCCTGCTCCTGCTGGGAGGGAACGGGGCGTGTTTCTCAGTCTCCTTCGCCAACGTGTACCTGAGTGTCCCCTGCCCGCCCTCTGTCCTCTCTCCTCACCTAGCCCCATGCGTCCCCCACCCCCAGGCCCTCCCTGTGTCCCTAGACTGGACCAGCCACCTCCACAGAGGGCTCTGGGCATCCGGTTACAGTCATCATTTTTGCTAACTGCAATGCTGATTAGTCAAACATAAACATTTAAAATCTACTGTAATTTTGAAAACCTCGTTTGGGCATTACTTTACAATGACATGTCGCAGGCGCCTGGGACGTGGACAGGGCTGCTCCTACCCACCTCTACAGACCCAGCCACTGTGAAAGAGACTGTGTCCCTCCCAGCTCCGGGGCCACCCCTCTCTCATCCATGTCACGTCGATCATGGGTCGGTGGCTCCTCCTCGTCACTGCCGGTGAGACCTCCGCGGGGGAGTCACTTAAGCCTCTCTGCGCCACAGCTCACTCACCTGTACACTGGGGCGACGGTGCGCCCCTTGGTGCGTCCGCTTGGGAGCACTCATGCGCGGGGAGTGCGCTGGGAACTGTACCCGGTGCGGGGCAAGCGCCAGGCCCGCGCCTGCGGCGACTGTTGGTGCGAGGGCTGGCCGCCCGCGGGGCCGCCCTCCCCTGTGCGGGGCTCACCGGTCTCCACGTCCACCTCCTCGGGCACCAGGGCGCGGTAGAAGAAGAGCGTGGAGGCGCCCTCCTCCTCGCTCGAATGGTTCAGGAAGTGCAGGATGAGGTCCTCGGCCTCGCCGTCGTCGCGGTTCAGCAGGTCCTCGAAGAGCTGCGGGTCCGTGAGGCCGAAGGCCTGGTACACGCGGTCGCGCATCCACAGCACCCGCAGGTCGTCCATGGCGCCGCGTCGCGCCGCGCCGGCCCGGCCCGCCGAGAACCGCGCGCCGGGAGCCCGTGGCAACGGCGCCCTGGACACGGGCGCCCCGGCAACGGCCGCCGAGGGCGCGGGCGGCGCCGCCCCCCAACACTCCTTCCCCCGGCCCCGCCCGCACCCCGCCCCGCCGCGCTCTCGGGGGCGCACACGCGGTTACCCAGGTGCACCCCGGAACGGTGTCCTGTGAGTCCCGGCACCGCCCTGCGCATTTCACCTTTAAAGAAACCCAGGCAAGGGAGGTGACAAGGAAGGTCAGAGTGCCTGGGAGGTGGCGGAGGCAGAGCTGAGGCCAGGCAAGACTAGAGTCTGAGCCCCCTGCCACTAGGGACAAAGGGCGTCAGAAGAGCAAACACCTTGGACGAGAGGTGGAAGCGAGGACAAGTTCCTGAAGCGGGGACAAGCTCCCCAGGGATCACCAAGGAGCTGAGTGCTGTGGCTTTCCAGCCAAGACAGGAAATAACAAACAAAACACTCATGTTTTAGAAATATAGACATATTTATTTTTCATTAGTAAAAAGTTCAATACTGGTAAGGAAGATGCAAATTTGTCCTTTCATGCATTTGGGGAGTTTTAACCTGCTGTCATTTGCCCTCAGAGTTGTGCCCCTAGATTTCTGGACTGACCCCAAGAACCTGGCCGGCCTTCTTGTTGGATTTTTCCCCTTAACAGACAAGTGGAATGTCCTAAGCATTTCTTAAAACTCTAAACCAAAGCTCAGCACTGAGGGCCTGGCCAGTTGGAAAACTACTCCCCCAGAACTGCCTATGTTCGGCATCTCAGTATCTCAGTAATCTTGCGGGAGGTACGTACACCGGATCGCGTGCAAGCAAATGTGGCTTTAAAATTTAAATCAAGAAATTTATCGTTTTTAAATGCATACTGCAGAGCAGTTGTTGAAGTCACTTTTGTTGTTGTTTTCCAAAATGAACAAGGTCCTAAAATGTCCGTTAAGAGCTACCTATAGATGTTCAATGCCTTATTAAACTATTACAGATTGAAAATGGAGGCCAGAATTTGGTTATAGAAATACCCGCTCCAGAAATGAGGACAGAGCGGCATTCAGGGCAAGGCGAGGCCTTTCATCGTATCCGCAATGAACGGGAAGTCCACGGGGGACGCCTGTGCACTCCTTCCGTGACCGTGATTACGTCACCACAAGCGTGTTGTTCACCCTTGCAGGATGAGATCAAGTTCTGTTTTACTGAAGAAATTCCTTGGGTTTTTATTTTAGGACTCCATTAACAGAGAATGAACACCTGAATGAAAACTGGAAAACGTAGGCGTCATGACATTTATCTTTAGGAAAATAAACAGATTTTCAGCATCGTCCGGACAACTGACCATTTCTTCCTCTGGATATCTGCTATCAAGGGAATAAAGTCTTAAAAACTGTACAGAAAATAGTTTCACCAAATAGCTTAAAACAAAGCAACCACTCCTATGACATCACATTGGAACCAATAGCTTTATAAAGAAAATTTCCCCTGGGGCCTAAAAAACACCATCAAACTATATTTCTAGACTTCTTTCAGAAAAGTTAGGACTATTAATTTGTTTTTTTTTTTTTTACATATATATAATTATATTCTACATAGGTTTCAATTGAAAAATGATCACTTGGATAAGAGGTGTTAATTAAATAGTGGCCCTCATGACAATCAGCAGTGGGGGCAGTAAAGCATTCCAGCAGATACTGTATGTTTCTTGTTTACCAATCAGTAAACAGTGTCCAAGAACCTTGGGTTTCCTAGGAATTAATTAGTTACCATTTTATTACAGCAGATCCTTGGAATAATAAAAATGACAACTTGTGACAGGTAAGTTTGTAACCTGAATAGCATTATCACATTTCATATTCACCCAAATAAAGGGCCCAACTTTATGCCTTTCTGGGGAAACTTAACAGAATCATTTTCAAGAGTGTCATCAGCATCATTTTGTTTGATATTTTAATATGAAGGACAAATCCCAGTAATTCCAAACTGGCTCTGGGTAACATCTCATGGAGGAGCATTGTGAAACCATCACTACACTACGATGAAAAAGTTTAATAACATTGAAATGTCACAGTTATGTCATGTCTCAGCAAACGAGACATGGAATTACCTGAAAACATACATTTAAAATCAATGCCACAACAATCTTTTCCTGTAAAGAAAATTCCAAACCCTCAACCGTTAGCCAGGGTGAAGGAATATGGCGACAAACGAGCCTTAAATGTGTTACTCAAAATGTGAGACAGTGAAAATACTGCAGATTTCTTTTTGAAAATAATTAAAGTCAATTATAGTAAAATATGAAAAATGAACATAATTTACAAAAAGAACAGGTCAAAATGTTCAATAGGAGTGACTCAAATGTATTCAAAACTAAATGTCAAGTGAATAAATGAATTTAAACTAAAGACTATGAATGGCTAAGAATTAGTTTTCAACTGAGCTAAATAGTATTTGAAAGTTTAAATGAACTCTTAATGCCTTTATCAGACCTTTATTTAAAATTAGTCTGAAAGTAAAAAATTATAAGTGTACTATTCTCAAAGATAGGTGTAATTTCTTGATGGGAAAATATCTAATTTATATTTTGTTATAAAAATATACAAAATACTACTTTTTGCCTTCCTTCACTCAGTAAAAAACCCATTTGGCTCAGTAATGTCAGCCAAGCTGGTCACTTAAGTTCAAATTATACCCATATTGCATCTTCTAGAATCACACTTGATTTTAAGGCTCAGTACACAATTTCTTTCCAAGCATAAAATTATCATAATTGCTTTTATGTAAGGATAACAGGATAAGAGTCTTTAAAAAAATATACAAGTGGGATAACCATTTGTTGTGTGTTATTTTATCCCATTTCCCCCAACTATTAAAACAAGACAAAATCATTGACACCATCTCCTACTTGTAAATTATAGGCAGCATACAGTAAAAATAAAAAAAAAGTCTGCATGCTTTCAATCAAGCAGAATAAATATGACTCTTTTGATTATCCATTATTAAAAATTTTTTAAAACTATACTTCAGCTGTTGAAAATATTATCTGACAACTTCAGGTGACAGAATAACTCTGTTGTTGTTTTTTTAATAAGGTGAAAAGGGATCAACTATCTAAGACCATTTTCAATTAGCCATTCAAAATTGGCTTCTCTCCCCCCAACCTATATTTTCAAAAATAACTTTAACATAATTTTTGGCATTAATTTATATTTGCTCATCATAAAAACTGAAATAAACAGATGTGAAACTGATAAACTTTACAAAATATTTAACAGGAGGAAGAGGTATATCTTACAGAATTATTTGGCTATATCATAAGGCAATCTATGAGGACAGAATTTTTTCTATCGGAAATTCGACATAAGTAAAATTCTAAAACATGATAATTCTCCAGAAATCTGAAAGTCTGTTGGATACGGCAATGTGATCACGCCATGTCGTCATTGAACTTTGAGGAAAGCAGTCTAAATGAAAAAGGAACAAATTTGGTGCCTGCACCAACGTAGAACTTGTTCTGAAACTCCACCCTAAAAAAAAAAAATTCCATGTATTAATGCAAGATTGTGAATAACATTTCCTGTTTCTTAAAACATGTATAAGTTAAAAACAAAACAGTTCTAGTGCTGAAGCTGCCTCATTCTATACATGCTCCTGGCACTAACATTTCTACTTAGATGAAACCCACGTACACACGTTGGCTCTCAGACTGTGATGCTAGTGCGTCATGCCACCCCACACGTCGCACACACGGCGGTGTGAAGACCCTCTCTCTACACCTTGGCTACCAGAAACGCAGACAAGGAATCTGGTACATGCTACAAACCTTTTTAAAATATGCATGGAATATTTTATAGGATAAAGCAATGTCAAACGCAAAGTGAACTGGAAGCATGAAATATACATAATTATTCGGGAAGCATAAACTCGTTTTTACTTCTCAGTGAGAACAGTTCAGAAACAAAATATGATTATAACTCAGGGGATGTGAATACAGAGCCCACTGCTGGGAAGGGAAGAACTAGCCTAATGAAGCACTAGATTTTCGCCTGGGTCATATACATGCAAATATATGCATATTTGGGGAAGGGGTTAGGTTTTTTAATAGTTCCTAAATTTCAAGCTCACCAATGGAGGCGTATGGCGTGAAGAAATGCAGAAAGCCCTTCCATGATCAAAAGGATGAAAACTGTCAAAACCGCAAAGAGAGCGATGACCGGGAGCAGCAGCAGGACTCCGAAGGTCGTGTCCACCCGGAGGCCCACACGCATCAGCATGGCCCACAGGACATCGGACAGCTCTGCAAAGGGACCATGCAGCAGTCGGCTCCCGTCCGCACGCAGTGAGCCACCTGAACCAGCAGCTGGACTGGGCTTCCTTCCGACAACTGAGTCATCATCCATGGAATAACACACCCACCTACCCGACAACATGCGTGACCTGCTTGTGTAAGCGGTAACCAGCTCCCTGACCGTCTGAAACGCTAGGAAGAGCCAGTGAGCCGGGAAAACCAGGGGCCTGCCTCCCAAACTGCAGTGGGGTTAGTGCTGTCCCAACACGGCCCTAGGCCAGGAAGGCGGGAGCTGGGCGTCCAGTCCAGGCTGTGTCGTGACTGACTGAGTGCCCCTGTGTCAGCACCAACCTGCTCTGGGCTGCCGTCTCCTTCTCTGTAAAATGAAGGTGACAGACCACAGGGTCCCCTCCAGCCATAAAGTTCCAAACTTTTGGCTATGCTTATAAAAATATCAATGTCAGAGATTTTAAAAAACCTCTGTCATTTGGGGGTTTTCACAAGGCAGTCTTTGCACAATAATGCAGAGCATAAAAACGACCATGCAATTCAAGCCATCCAAGGCAGCCTTAATAATCAATGGGAAAAAGTTACAATTGTTCTTGGACCTTTAAAAATGATTGTCAAAACATTAAAAACACATTGCTGGTTATAAGTGCATAGCAAAATGAAAAAAAAAGTAAATCTATTTTTAAAATGTTAGAAACACTGAGTATTAAATTTCTTTTTCTGTGAAAAAATAAAAAATAAAAAACTTTTTTCGAAACACTGCTTGCCTTCCTCTCGTGTAACTGGGGCAAGCTGGGCACCTTGACATAAAGTGAGCATATTTTCTCACGCTCAGCAAACTGTCACACCCTGTTCTAGGTTTGGACCAGCTTCCAACACGGTGTCCCTGCACCTTCGGGGCCTGAACCGTCTCCTGGAGTTCCCAGGGCATCGCTTCCGCTAGGGCGTTCGCATCTTCGTCATCAAACCACTTTCCTCATTTACATGAACAGACGTGTCCTGCACGGTGCCCCGGCAGCCACCCGCCCCCACGTCAGCTATTTCTCCATCGCCGGTCACAGGTCACGTCTCACGTGCATTTGGCTGCACTTTCATCTCTGTTGGCCAAGTCCTTCTTTGATTATCCATTTTTATAAAACGTCGTGTGGGCTTATCGCTGGCCCACGGGAGGCGAGGCCGCCACGCGCCTTGCTGTCTGCGACGTCGAAAGGAGTGGGGTGACAAGCCAGTGATCACGAAGCACATGTGCGTTACTTACATAGTGATCTGTGAGCTAAAGAGCTCGCGGGAAAGCTGGTCCTTTGTATTTATACTGTGGTAACTGAAATTCGAACCATGTTTTTGGGAAACTGGTGTTATTTAAACTGTGATAACTGAAATTCATGCGTTATCAGAACTATACAAAGGGAGTGAGCACTGCCTGTCATCAAAACTAGTCATCAGCACGGTTTTTAGGACCTGCGTGACAGCAGTGGATAGTCACAGGGCTGAATAAAGACAGGGCTGAATAAAGCAATGACGAGAACGGTAACGGTAATGGCAGAGGGTGACAGCGTCTGTGGCAGAGGCTCCAAGCCTTCCCCGCTCCCCAAGCCCCCGTACCTGGTCCCCTCACAGCACCTCCAGGCCAAAGGAACCACCCAGGAGACCCCGCACTGAGCGGCCACATCCGGATGACTCCCAGGGCCAGCTCACCCTCCTCTGAAAAATGCTGCTGAGTGTCCCTCACACATTAGCGTCCCCGTGAGTTCGCCGTGGTGCTGGGGCACCTCGGCAGAGTTTGGGAACTGCGGGACGAGGCGAACACTTACGTGCGTGAGCCAGGCTCAGCGCCCAGAGCCGCAGGTACGACGCGGTGTTGGACACGCAGCCCAGACAGTACTCGATGGAATGAATTACTTGCGTCATTAATATTTCTCCAAAATTAAACTGAGGGAGAGATGACACAACATGGTCGTTAGACTCGGGACATCGCGCGCACTTCCACGAGTCACAGGTCTGCGCCCGTGCAGGACTGCAGTGAAGGGCTGGCTTCCGGAATAGCGGCGGGAAGACGCTGGGGTCTGAGGGATGCTGGGTCACAAGACGTGACCAGCCACACAACCTAGGGTCGGCCAGCCCTTCCACGCCAGCCTCAGCTCCTCAGCGTACAGCGAGGGGCTGGACTGGGACCGTGACGCCCTCGGGCGGCCCACCACGACCCGAGCTAGCACTAACGCGTACAAAGCGTCAATGACAGACAGGTGTTTGCCAAGCACAGGTCAGATGGCTACGAAAGAACGTGCGTGCCTCACAGATAAGCGCGTCCTAAACACGATTCAACACGGGAAGGTTACAAAAGGGGGTCCTGGGAGGGATGAGGCCGCACGACCAGTCTAAAATGCTGACTATGAGAAACTGTGTTTGGTCCTTGTTGGAAAGCCAAAAAGGTTTCTGAGAAAACGGCGCTGACTGGCATGGCAGATGTGCTGTCGTGGGCCCAGGACTGCGCCTCCCGCCGTTTGGGGGTCTGCTTCTCGCCGTCTAACCCTACACCCCGAGCCACAGCTGTTATGGGCTAAACTGTGCTCCCCCAAGTTTGTACGCTGAAGCCCTAACCCCCAGCGTGGCCGTGTTTGGAGGTTAAATGCACTGAAGTAACACTGATGAGTAACATTACGTAAATCCCAGGTGTGCGCCATTGTAACCGCACATCTGTGTAGGCCAGGGCGTGCTCACTACCTGTGCAGAGGCGGATGTGAACAAAACCAACTCTGTCTCTGTGCCTCAGATTTAAGTTCCGCGCCGTGACCAACCTCGCTGTCCTGAGTAAGCGTATCAGAACTTTCTAGTTGAAGATTATCTGTGCTCCCTAAAATGCAGCCATAGTATTTTTGTTTATAACAGCCAGACGGGCACAAGGATGGAGATAAAGATCAACCTGGTGACAGTACTGACTATAAGCAATCACCCATCACAGGACCACCAGGGGTACGACCCCCAGCGTGTACTGCATTCTTTGTCCCTTTGTCTTGTCAATCGTTATTACCCGAGTTATGCTACAAAAAAGTCCTGTAACGGGTCTTTTGGCAGACAGTCATTTGTGTAGAACTGCGGGGTCATCTGTCTGCTGTGACCCAGTCTTCCCGTAAGTAAATGCACCATGATGAAGCCCGTTACAGCCTACGGAGGTACCTGCTTCATCTTTTGGTCCAAAGATACCTTCCCCTTATGGTGGCCACTGGACATTTGCCCACCCCAAATCTTTGTTTTTTCCTAAGATTATTATTATCGTTCTTATCTCCCTGAAACCTGGGTTACTTATCTCTCAGTAGCAAGTGAAAACATTACCTCTTCACACCTCACTTCTCTACATCCGTCGTCCATTTGGTTATTTCCCTCTTCTATGTCGTGGCTTGCCAGCAAAGAAACTTCTTCCTCGCTGTCTCTCCTCACGAGCGTGTAACCACTCTGACGAGAGCCGAAACAGTGCAGTCAGCGCCTTGAAAAGTGAAGGTTGTCACAGAACCAAAGCTACCCCAGCATTTCTTGGCATGACTCTACTCTTCAGGAACAAAAAAGTTCTTTTAAAAAAATGAATACTTCGTACCCATCAAGGTAACTATTACCAAAGGGAAATAAGAAGACAATGCAAGTGTCAAGGTGTAGAGACCAGAACACTGAGCACTGGTGGTGGGAACGAAAAATGGTGCAGCTGATACGGGAGCATCTGGCGGCTCCCCCAAAAACTACACGCAGAATTACTACAGGATCCAGCGATCCCATCCTGGGGACACGCCCGAAAGGACGAGGACTCGAACGGATAGTTACGCGCCCACGTTCACAGCAGCGTCATTCACAGTCACCAAAGGTGGAAACAACCCAGTGTCCACGCCGGGCGAGCTGATAAGCGAGATGAGGTGCATCTGTGCAACGGAGCATCGGCCTTAAAAACGGAGGTGCCGACACACGCTCCAGCCCGGGTAAACCCGGAGGACGTGACGTCGAAGGAAAGACGCCGGTCACGCAAGGACACATGGCAGGTGAATCCACTTCCGTGAGGGACCCAGAGCCGTCACATTCGCACGTCCATAGAGACAGAAGGGCGGTCACCAGGGGCTCAGGACAGGGGGTGGGGAGTGAGTGCTTACTGGGGACAGTTTTAGCTGGGGAAGGAGCTGGACGGTGGTGACAATTGTGCGAGCGTGAACGCACTTAAAGCCACTCAGCTGGGCACTTAAAAATGGTAAAAGTAGAGAATTCATGTTACAAATATTTACCACAGTAAAAAAAAAAAATTAAATAAAATGACAAACTAGACACACAAATGAACAGTCTAGAAAGAAATCTAACAAAATGGCAACACAGAATTATAACTGAGCGGTAGAATTTAAGGGCACTATTTTCTAGGTTTTCCACATTTCCTATAATTTAGTTCTATAATTTAAATTTCAACTTAAAAACTTTAAAGAAACAAAATCAAGAGGCAAAAATAAGAAAAACGCTCCGTGACAAGCCACAATGAAGGGTTTAGGTCGAAGTCCTAAAGGCGTGTCCGTGACAGCAGGCCCTGCCCCGCCACCGCACCCCGCAAGCCCACCCAGTGGGCTCCCGTGGTAAGCCCTAAAGAGAGGGCGCCTCGGCTTTGACCGAGACGGGCCTCCGAGAGGCGCCCCCTTTACCAAACCTGGCAGGACTGCGAGCAGACCCCGCTCACCGCTCACAGGCGCGCCCGGCTCACTCACCCGGCTGACCCCTAAGCAGCTGCGCCCGTTGTGCAGCCACAGCAGAAAGAGGGGCCTCCCCAGGAAGAGCACGGGCACGGACAGCGCGGTGACCGCCAGCAGCAGCCTCTGGACGTGCTCCTGTGGGGGGAAGGGGCAGCCGGTGAGGACGGAAAGGCTCGTCACTGTCGTCCACCTGCTTCGTTGAATTAGCAAAAATCAAGGGCAATGTCCCTGTAATTATTAACGAGGAACGTAAAGTAAACACAAACCAAATTTATTTGCCGGTGGACCTTTTCCTTTTCTTTTCCTACACTCGTAGCTGAATTCTAGAACTGACGACTGATACCAGTGAGAGTGGCAAAGTATCATTCTGTTTAGATCAGGAAGAAATTTGCCTACAGAGTCAAACTCTAGCTGATAATTTTCTGAAAAGGCTGTAACTGGGAAAATACAAACACAAGCTATACACTTTTTTATATTCTTGATTCTGTTGTTTTATTTTTAAATTATAAGGACTATTTGAGGAATGTGAGCGTGTAGTAAGTGCATTTACCTCTATGCATGAATAACACTGAAATAGCATTCAGAACAAAACTAAAAACATTTTCTTAAAAAGAAAAGAGTTTTGCAGTCACCTAAAAATAACCCAAGGGCAGCAGACCCATGTCTACACAACCACTGCAGTTCGCATGGTTTTAACAGGTCTGGAGGTGGTTATTGACCTGTCCACCCCTCATGCCTCTCAGTGCCCTCCCCACATTAAACACAGGTCCCCAGAGCCGTGTGCACCACTCACGGCCAGTATCAGGTAGTAATATCTGGGTCTTAGGTCTCAGACCACACCACCAACACGATTCACCCCTAAAATGCTGACAGGAGTGGGGGCCGCAGGCACAGCTACAGCGGAGGTCACAGGCTATGCACTCGGGCAGATGAGGCTGACATCCGGGCCTCGCTGGTAGCTAAGCAACCTGGCCACAGAATGACACCACCTCCCTCGGGGGCTGGTGTGAGAATTAAGAGTGATGATGGAAAGCACGTCTCTGGCATGCAGTAGGTGCTTAATAAAGGTGGTTCACATCACTGATCTTTCTGACCGCAGCACCTGCGCCCCTCGGCGCTCCCTTTTGTGTTTACTAACCTGTGCCATTCGTCGTTCTACAAAGGTTCAATAAAATAATGATAAAATACAGTTTTTAAAAATCCTGAACAGGAAAAACATAAAAAAGAGAAAAATACTCTAAGCTCGAGCAGGATACACACATGCAGCTCACAGACAAAGCCACAGCGAGGTAAGCTGGGCTCCGAACCGACTTAAAGCTTCCGGCAGTCGGCGGAAGGCGAGAAACAAAGCCAAACGTCCCATCCGCATGGTCAACAAGATTTACAAAAAAAAAACAAACGCGGCTCAGGAGGACACAGCCTGTGACAGCGACGGAGGCCCCCCACGTCCCACACACGCCGCAGCGTGACCCGCGACGCCTCCGCCGCCGTCCTGCAGGCACGGCGCTGTGGCACGCAGCGAACGACAGCACGTGCGAACACGTCCCGGGCGTCTGGTCGGTCCCGGGCACTAACTCTATGCTACGAATTGGGTCCAACTTTTATTCCCATTTTACAGATGAGGAAACTGAGGCACGGAGAAGTCAAGGAATATGTTCGAAGTTCCGCTTGGAGGAAGTGTCAGAGCTGGGATGGCAGGCAGAGCAGTCGGCCCTCAGAGGCCACACTCTCGGCCACCGGGCCACATGGCAGATGCAGTGGCATCGCACAAACGTGCTATTATAGAAAAGCCACTTGGGGAGAGGGCAGGTGTGCTACGCTGCAGGTGTCGGTTCTCTGATGACCTGGAAAGACAGGAGGACTAGGAAGCCCTCAGGAACCTTCCAGGAACACACTGCCTTCCCACCGGTCTTCACAGGCACTGAGTGGCAGCAGGTCTGGGTTACGTCACCTGACCAGAGTCCCCAGGACAGCGGCCGGAGCAGGACAGCGTCCCTCCTGATGACACAGAGAAACAGGAGGCGCCGGGTGCCCGGAAGTCCTGGGAAAACGCACCTCGGTCACTCTACCGTCAAAACAGAAGCTCTCGAGAGGACTGCTCACCTGCCCCACGTACAGACCACTCGTTTCACTGGCCGGAAATAAGAACATGTTGATAAACTCAATCAGGATGCTGGGAGCGACTCTGGAGGTCTTCGCGGAGTACACCAGCCACTTGTAGACGATCATAAATATCAGGTATCCGAACATGCAGAGCATGAAGAGGAGTTCTGGGATGGAGACCAAGTAAATGTTGAACTTCTTCCTGAAATGCCTAGAAGAAAAAGTAACCGATCAACCCACAAACAAGGATGGACTAAGATACAAAGTAAATTCTTTGTACAAAGCCTATCAGTGTAAAATCGTTCATCTCCTGATTCACACTAGGGATTCAGACACATCCGTGAGAAGTGG
This sequence comes from Eidolon dupreanum, assembly GCA_028627145.1. Lineage (NCBI taxonomy): Eukaryota > Metazoa > Chordata > Mammalia > Chiroptera > Pteropodidae > Eidolon > Eidolon dupreanum. The sequence continues at coordinate 105,099,244 of CM053510.1, read as the reverse complement.
GAGGACCATAAAAACGGCCTGCGTTTTGCTGCCAGATCCAGTTCGAGAAAAGAGATACACTTTCTTAATCCGGGAAGTTTTCTAATTTATTTGAATTAAAAGAGTATGACAAAAATCACTCTAGCGATGAACATGAATTTCCACGTTGCCCGTCTCCCTCATTTGAATGCAAGTGAGGGCAAAACCCCTTCCCTGTCCTCCTCACCGCCCAAGCCCCAGTGCTGAAAACAGTGCCTGGCACATACTATGTGCTTGATAAATACCTGCTGAGCAAATGGATCATGAAACAGCCAAAAATCTGTATCATCAAAGCAGAATCATATCAGAGAACACGCCACCATGTCGGCTGCCTCTTGTGTATACAGTCTACCATCAAGAAGCAAAGTTTAAGAAATAACAAACTTGGCTGAGAAATATTGCTTTAAAAAAACAAGTTATACTTACAAGTGGTTAAATATTCCCAGAACGACTCCAAAGGTCATGTGAATAATTCCTAAAATCACAGACATTTTCATTTTGAAAGAGTTTAGAAAAGTGAGGCGATTTGTGGCCAAGTTCCAGATCTAAAGACAAAACAAAAACAAGAGATCTTTAACTTCTTTCAGCTACCCCTGGAGAAAGTTCCTATCTGACTCCGAGAGGCGGCTGTAAATTTAAAAAGAAAGCAATATGCAGACCTCCTTCTCAATGCTTCTACCTGACAACTACTATTCTTAAACCAGGGCCACGGCTGTCACAAAACAGCCCCATCTCTAATGTAAACAGCCCCATCTCTAAAGTTCCAAGGACACCAATAAGACAGCATCGTGTTTGGGGATACAAGCCCAGGAAGGGATACTAAAAAGAAAAGCAAGAGGAAGTCACATGGCACTCAGGAGAGCGGGAAGTCCCTCTGGGGACAGCTGGAAGGGGAGCTGGCAGGTCCCGGAACCTCCAACCCTGGGTGAGGACATACAAAAGTGTGTGTACACGTTTCACACACTCTCTTGTAAGCACATTTTATAATAAAGTTTAGCTGCAGGACAGCGAGGGGCCCACGGGTGCGGAGGACCAAGGCCAGAGCCGGCCCCACGGGCCTGGGCCGAACTCCGGGGCTGCCCCGACCCCAAGCCCACTCTGGTCTCCGTTCACTGACTGTTCCTCTTCATCTTGAAAAAACAATTCCTACAGCTCCCCTTCAGGGGGGTTAAGAAAAGGGAACCAGAGCTAGTAGGACAGAAAGATTCACTCTTTGTAAGTAAGAACAGCATTTTAGAATGAGGAATTTAGGGCTGGGAATTGGGAGTCCAGTCAACTTACTGATTTAGACACGCGGGAAAAGCCTGTGAAGGGCGGCCACCGCGGGGAAGTGAGCGGAGAGGGGCAGGGAGGGAAAGCAAAAAATGCAGAACAATGGACACCGGCCAAGGGTAAAACACACAAACAAAAATGTACAATGTGCAACTCTATCTTTGAATATTAAGTTAAAATTAAATGGCTGAGTATAGAACTACCTTTTGAATAAAACAGGGAGAGTGGGAACACATCATGTTTACTTTTATATCATAAAGGAACTGTAGGAGACACAAGTCCCCAGGCCGGGGGCTCCAGGGTCAGGAGAGGCCGGGTGAGTGAGCGAGGACAACATGCGAGGAGACTGAGGACACAGAGCTTTCCTACGGACACAGTGCACGCACGGACCTACTTCTGAATGGCGGGACAGAATGCCGCTTCTTAGATTAAATGCAAGCACGTGACAGTTAAAACCAGGTCGCGCCCAGAGGAGCCCGAGACGGTGGCGGGGGAGAACGTGCACTCACGGGATCGATGCCGAGAGGGTAGGGGCCTCGGAACACGCCGGGCACACTCGGGTCCAGCTGCAAGACCCTGTTGTGTCTGACGACGCTGTCACTGCAACAGGGAGCAGAGCGGGAGGGCTTACTGCGACGGACAGGAAGAGGTCTTGGAAAAACGCTTTTCCTGCCTTAAGACCTCAGGAGCGGGACACTTACTTCCAAAGCACCATCTTCTGGTGCTCCGCCGGGGAGTGACTGGAGCTGTACATGGCGGACACATTCCAGCCCGAGCCGAAAAGGTTGACGGACTTCGAGAAGCAGTCGTTGTAGATGAGGCCCGTGTACACCGAGAACAGCCCCATCAGCAGGAGGATGTACCGGCCGTTGAAAAACATCCGCATGATCTGCGGAAAGCAGTGTGGCCGGCAGAACAGGGTTACCGGCTGACGCGGGCACACTCTCGCCCACTCCCATCAGGGCCGCGTGACGGGTGTCCCTGTCAGAGATGACAGACCCACACCCCCCACGTCCCAGTTACGGTAATTGCCAAACACGAACGATTGAGAAACGCCTCTCTGTTGGCCGAACGGGAGATACATCACCACTAATGCGGCCCAACGAGAGAAGATGAACTGGAGCGTTTGTATTTTTACCTCTTGTGACTGATTTAGTCTGGGATGGTTTTCATTCAACACCAACAGGAGGGCAAACAAGAACATCACGAAGCCGTGTCCAAAGTCCCCGAACATCACGGCGAACAGGAAGGGGAAGGTGATGATGGTGAAGAGAGCTGCAGGGAAGGCAGAGCACGCCCGATAACCCAAACTCCCGACAGAGAACTGATGGGCTAACGCCACCATACACCGAATGAGGTAACGGGGCGGCAGCAGCGAGCCCACTTCCCCAGCGCCTCCGCGCCCTCAGACCCTCACACTCGCGCTTCCCACCTGGGTTCACTTCCCTGTAGCTGCCGACTCCGTAGGCATCCACGATGTTCTGGAACCCCTCGGTGAACTTGTTGGTGCGGATGAGAGTCGGGGGTGTCTCTTTTGTTGGGATGGTGTTCATAAATGAGGGGATTGTCGCACCGCTCTCTCTCTTTCATAAAACAGAAAAAAATTACTAAACTGGAGCTCTTTCAACAAATCCCGGTGGCCTGCTATAGCCCATGTGCGGCTACGAGGGGCAGTGTTGGCCACCACCCAGTGGGGTCAAGTGCAGCAGGAACTGGGGAGGCGTCGGGGCGGAGGGAGGGCGTGGTAAGGCTCGGCGGGAGGAAACGTGAACGAGGAGCTAGCAATGGCAGGTGTATGTGGACACAGGTAGTCCCAGGAGCACCAACGTGAAACCGAAATTTAGTATTTTCTCTCTTAAAAGTGTTCAAGAGGAAATAAAGATAAAATTGTTCATCAGGAAATTAGAGACAGCTCCAACATTACCTAATAAAACCACAAAACAGATAAGAGTAAACCAAAATTCAAAACTTCAGTGTTCACTATTCTTCTAAAATACATTATATTCAATTGTAATGGAAAAAACTTTTTAGATAAATATAATAAAAAAGGTTATTACCAGAATGGTAGATTTTCCAGTCAAGTTATATTTCTTAAAACGCACACAAACAAAGGGATTCTGGGACAGTCTCCAGCGGTGGCATGAACCCCCTCAAGGGCAACTAGATAGCAAAACCAAAAGCCACGGACAACATTTATAACAGAACTGTGTCCCCGCACACCACAAAGCACCAAGGTGTGGGACGAGCCACTGATGCTACAAGACCTGAACGATGGCTGCCTCTGGATCAGACGAAGTGAAGCAAGCAACGGATATCTGAGAGGCCTGCGGGGAAAGGCCCCACGACAGCCAGAGGACATCCTCTGGACGGCATGGCGGCCAGCCCATGACAGGCTGAGCCTGGGAAGGGTCTCGTCCAGCCCGAGAGCGGCGAGTGCAAGGGGCCGCAGCAGAGACTGTAAAGGTTGAACACACACACGTGTACACACACACACGCACGCACTCAAAAGGCTCTTAAACATCAAATATACGGCGACTGAAGAAAATTTACCTTTGGGTGGTAAACTCACGATGCAATATAACTATGACGTATTATTGCACCGTACACTTGAAACCTATAGAATTTTATTAACCAACGTCACCCCAATAATTTACTTATTAAATTATAAAAATAAAAAATAAAACCAATATTTTAAAAGGCTTGTAAACAAAAAGACATTCCATCTCATTCATAATGAGAAACGCAATAGCGGGTGACGGTGTCAGGCTCCATCGGCAAGCCTGCGTGTGGGACTTTCTCCTCCACGTGGGTCTGTGCACGCGGGGACTGCGGCAGGCCACGTCCGCGACTGCAGTGCCACGCGCAAAACTGGAAACCTCCCAAATGACCAGGGAACAAATACATCACAGTACATCCGTACGGCGAGATATTAAATAGCTTTTTTTAAAAATAGGGAAGTTTTATTAAGCAAGGGAAAAAAAAGCTGTTTGCATCTGCTCATCTGTGACGGAGGAACTCAAAAGACACCCCAGAACGAGAACGACGGGATGCGGGCGGGGACGTGGACGGACGAGGCTGCGGGGGAGGGGGGCGCTTCACTGACTGGTGGGACTGTGACGGGCCCCGCCGCTCAGAGAAGGGCGCAGGAAGGGGACACACAGACGCCCTGGCTCGCCGGCCCTCCTCCGCCGCCACCGCGGCTCAGGGGCGTCGGCCGGAGCCCGCCCGGCTGGGCCCCGCGGCCCCGCTGCGGCCTTACCGAGCCGTCCTGGAGCGCGCGCCGCAGGCCCGGCAGGTCGGCCTCGGGGCACCAGACCTCGGCGATGAGGCACTTGTTGGTCACGTCGAAGCTGCACAGGTTCAGCATGTGGTAAATGGCCTTCATCTTCTTCACCTGGACGGCGCGCGCGTAGACCGACTCGGCAGCCTTGCACAGCACCTGCCGCAGGTAGTCCTCGGTTTTGTGCAGCACCTGGTGAGGACAGACCGGCTTGCAGCGGCGAGGGCGCTCCCGGTGTCTGGCCAGGGGACGCCTGGCTTTCCTAGGGGACTTCTCCCCGCTGACAGAGGGTGAGTCCAGGCAGTGGCCCCCCGGGGGCGGCTCGCCCCTGCCCGACCCCAGCACCACCAGGAGGCAGGCGGGAAACCAAAGCTCTCTTGGGAGCCGTCTCTATAAACTATGACCCCAGGGGCACAGGAACTGGTTTGAAGTCATGTGGCTGTGGCAGCAAGTGGCCCAGCCGGGTCTGGGGAGCTTCCCGGTCCTCAGCCACTCCCAGCCTTGGCCCAGCTCCCTGCCACCCATGAGCCACCGTCTCCCACCCCACCCCACCCCACCCCATCCTGTCGAGAAGCCCCACTTCCTGCCACCAAGAGCCCTCACTGACCTGAGTAAAAACCTGAATTAAAATACTGCAGGTGAAACAATGGCCGCCACGGGCCTGACAGCCTTCTCGAGAAGGAATTACACTGCCATAGCGAAGACGGCCTTCCACCGTAAAGGCTGTTACTATCCGGGTTTCTAACGGGCTGCTGAAAACTTCCACGCAGAGGAGGAAGGTAAGTGACAGTCTGACCTCCCTAAAACACCCTGATCTGTCACAACTAAAGCTCTTCATCCTAGACAAGAAAGTCAGCGGCTGTGTAGCGCTCCGCGGCCCGCGGACACTCACGGTGTAAAGGTCCTGGATGCGGGTGTCCAGGCCCTCCTGAATCTCCCTCCGCTCCTCGGCGGTGCTCGGGTACGGGTAAACGTGGCAGTGGTAACTGTAAGACAGAAGTCGACACGCTCGCGCGTCCGGTGGGACCAGGAGACGCCGTACCGAACACCAGAACTAAACTCAATCCACCGCCGGGCGTGTCTCCCTCCAGACTGGGACAGACGTGGCCCTCTGGGAGGCAGAGGCACAGACGGCCACCTGCCCTGCTAGGGCCCTGCACACAGACACTCAGCACATTCCTGCTGGACTCGACAGATTCAGCAAACTGTCTCTGGGATGCAACTTCCATCACTGCACCCCCAGGATCCCCGAAGCTCCCACCCAACTCCAGCTTTCTAGAATTCGCCACCCTCCCTGGGTGGGAATTCTTAAACGAGTTTGAAACACGAAAACAGAGACAACACACAACAATCATTACCTCCACACAAAATCGAAAGGGGGAGACGAACGCTCTGGTTTGCTAGCACCCGCTTGGACTGCGCTGCGGTACAACTCCCCCTCGCGTCACAGGGCCACGTGCTCGCAGGGCCGCGTGACACCTGGGACGCCCCGCGGCGAGCACAGCGAGCCTCCCCACCTGCAGCCACCCCGCAGCGCCTTGACGCTTCACGGCCACACGTGATGCGACTGTTAAAATTAAATACTCTCGCCTCATCCCTCGCAGTGGAATCCGTGAAAGTGAGTTTGCAGTGCCGGTTACTACTTTTCTAGTCTACATTAAAATAAATATCTAGCTGGTAAAATTATGACGGGTTTGTCCATGTGACACCTAAAATGACTTTCCATAGCACCAGTGACTGAGTAGCAAACTCTGGGGGACACTGATCCAAAACCAATAGCCAAGCCCCACCCCCACCCCCACAGAAATGAGGCCATCTAAAATTTCCCCGAGTGTGAGACAACAAAGGAGCATTCTTCATTTCCTTTTTTTCCCATTTGTTGACAAGAATAAGTCACAGACAGATTCCTGTTGTGACATATTTAATGACTACTGAAGTCTTTCACCCCCATCCTCTGAGTCCTAATGGCCCTGTGACAACGAAATTGCCACCTCCTGCCAGTGGCTGCCCAGAGAGCGAGTGGCAAAGCCCGGTTCTGAATCCCGGAAGGCCCACTCGGAGCCCACACTCCGCCCCTCCCTCAAAAGAAAACTGCCGAGGGCCTGACCAAAGATGAACGGTCACAGACAAGCCCACATGCAGCTAAAAGCAATGGGAAGACACAAAATATCAGAATTCATTCGATTCTTTCTCTAATTGATCTTAAGCCTTAATTTACAAAAAAAAAAACGACAACAACAAAAACATGGAAAAGGTATCAGAGTGGTCTCTACTTTTAAATTGAGTATCACACTGGCAACAGATGACAAAAAAAAACATGACATTAGAGCGAAGGTGTCAGATGACAAAACCCAGTGGCCTTAGCACCCACTGTGCTTCTCAGACACAGACGGACATTAAGGAAAACTAGAGGTTACCAAACACAAAAAAAATAGATGAAATGAAGTTTCTTTTTCTTACCAGTCACATATCTTCTTAACCTTGTGGCCGATCTGCTCTCCCCAAAAGGATATTAAAAACACATACCACTTGATGACTTCTCCCTACAAAGAGTAAGTAAGGATAATGGCGACTTCTGTGTCTAGAGCTCTGAAGCCTGGCAGCTCAAACTCTGTCACACTCTGTCCCTTCACTCATCCCACAGATACGGCCAACCCTTGTTATCTGTGGATTCACAACTGCAAATTCACTGCAAAAGTCGTTCCTAACCTGAAATCAACGCTCGCAGCATTTTGCAGACATGTGGAGTGACAAGAATTTTGAGTCGTCAGCGTGCAATGTCCCAGCTAAGGTGGAACAAGGTGACACTCTGCAGTCTTGTTTCAGCTCACACTGTAAACAAGAGCTTTTTTGGCCTGTTTAATGCCACCTTCCTCTCATTCCTGTGCTTTTGGCTGACAATTCTGCTGTTTACAATGGCGCCAGGTGTGCTGCCAATGCCCTGCCCGGCGTCTCTGAGCACAGGACAGGTGGCCCTCACTCTCAGGTGGGTCGCTGTGCACTGTGGCTCCAACTCGCTGTAAGTCTGCTACTGATAAAAAAAGGTGACCGCGACATGCACTCACTGTTTCAGGGTCTTCGAGGGGCTCGTCCAGCTCTGCGTAGGTCACAATGGTGTACCCTTTGCAGACTCGCCACAGCATTCTTTCGAATGCTTCAACTTTTCCTTGGTTAATTAGGCCAGATACAAATCTACAGGATGACAAAGGCAAGCTGTAGTCGATTAGAAGCAAAGAATTCTTATCAAAGTACACTAAAAAGATAATGAAGACTTTCATTTCTGCCAAAATGGTGAAGAGATACAGAAAGCACTCCAACTGCCGGATGCCTAAAATGCAGGATAAACTGTTTTTGAAACATCCTTTTCAACATATAGCTGAGTCTAGAATTAGAGAAATTCTTGGAATCGAAAAGACACTGGCAGCTACCCCGCCGACTTACACCAGCCAGGATCTGGAGGCCAGCGGAGGGGACGGGAGATGGGTGCCGGGCACAGAAGGTGAAGGGGTGACACTGAATCCCCCCAGTGCCCAATAAAGCCAGGGTCTGCCAAAAAGGCCACATCTTTGGGTGGACAAAAAAAAAACCCACCTTGCAAAGGAGCCTGCAAGTAAATTCATTTATTTCCATTAGGGGTCCAGATAGAAGGGGAAAGATCTTGAGAATTACAGCCACAGATCAGAATTCACTCAGGCTTGTGGCTTAGATTCACATTACTTGCATAGTGAAGAAAAAAAAAAAAACAGGAAAAAAAAACCCAAACTGAGAAATTAATGTAAAATGATTCCAGGTTGGTAGTGGGCTCCCAGGTACCTGACAAATGTAAAAATCAATTCTCTCTGGAGGAATATATCCTCAAACTAAACACTGAATTCCTACAGATAAGGAGGAGAGGAAGATAAGTTCATAATAAAAAGAAATCACAAGTCACACGAGGAAGTAAGCTACCATTAGTTCGAGTAAATGGAATGAATTAACAGGAGAAACAGACCCTTAAAGGACGATGAATATATTAACCGACTCAGTTTAGACCCTGTGTTTCCAGCAAACAAAATGGACCTGATGCTCACTGTTCAGCTGTTTCAGGCTTCTCGGAGTAAATGACACTGTATTAACGTTCCCCGTGAAGCCACAAAAAGAAACAGCCATCCTATTTAGCTAAAAAGTCAATACAGCTCAGTAATGCGACTCAGCGAACACAAGAGAAGATAGTGTCTTCTTAAACAAATATTCACTTTCTTTCATTCAATCACAGGCGTACAAATGGTGCCCATTCACCCACGGTACTGTTAGTCTTCCTCTGACGAGACACCCCCGTTATTGTCACCTACCCCAGTTTTGCTCCCAGCCGCTGCATACAGCTGTAGTCCAACAAAGAGTCAGTGTCTAAGGAAGGGAATTCTTCGTAAGTGGGTTCAAACTACAAAGAGATATGAAAAGTGACACTTTACTTCTCATGTCACATTTCCAGACAAGGTTAGGGCATCCTAAGTGACTGCTCAGATGTGGGTGCCAAGGCCCCAAGGTAACTCAGACACGTAACTCGGCTCTGATTCATAAAAAGGATAACTTCCCCGTGCTTACGTGTAAGCTGCCTGAAGACATTTACATGTAAGTATGGTTATAACTTATGTCATCGCCTTCATCCAAGATAAAGTAATCGTTTGAAGCGTCACTGAGTTCGGAAAGAATGTACTTCTCTCTGGTACTCAGCTGAGGACAGACTACTGGTCTTTACTAATTGAGAGGGTATGTTTAACCTCCTTTACTCTCAGCATTTTGGGGGGAAAAAAACCCTAAATTTTAGAGTTCAACTTCCTCTGTTCAATTTTTTCTCACAATCATAAAAATATTTTAACTGCAAATTATAGCACAGTACAAACAGGAGATACTGTTATTGCTGAAACTAACCAACACACACACAAAAAAGCTTAAAGCTTTTCAGAATGTCATAGAATCCAACGGAAAAATAAAGCTAAGCTGGAAACGCAGCCCTTGGAAAGAGGAGCACAGCTCTAGGAACTGACGACAGAACCCGGGACCTTACGGGAACCAGACTCGGAGAAGGGACGCGCTTCCCCGCGTGCGGCGTCAGTACCTCCACGTTCCGTCTGACGAACTTTTTTGTCACTCTCAGCATGTGAGTGTACTCGATCAGTTCCAGCAAGTTTTTCCTCAGCTTCTCCTTGTTCTTAGTGACTTCTCTCAGCTCAACCTCAAGCTTCTGCAACTGCTCCTGCAAGGACACAGCAGTCACTTAGGACCCTGGGTCAGTGCCGACGGCAGTTCTGGCAATACTTTTACCAGCGGAGGTCTTAAAAAGCCAGAATTCATGACAGTTTGACAGAGGTATGAAAACATACAGATTTTAAAAGTCCGTCATTCATTGTTCCCTATTAATTCAGGCACTTCCTACGGAGCTCATGCCACAGATGGCAGAAAGGGTCCGGCGTGCTGTAGTGACTCTAAGTACGCTGAGGAGGCACCTGGCCCTAACCTCAGCTCTTACGTCGCCTTTGGCTTCCTGTCAGCTGCTTACCTGTCATCACACATCTGTCTCCTCCTTCAAGTCTACGCTTCCTTTTATTTGCAACACAGAAAAAACGTTTAGCTAGTCTTTTCTAAACACGTTTTCCTTGTGTCTAGCTTAAGAGTTTGTACTCAGTTGTATTTACACGATTAACTGAGCACAAAATTTCTTGAGAAAAAAACCTTAATCATCAGTTATATATGAAGCACCCTTAACACTATTTAAGTATTAAAACAATAGAAGCAGAAATCTGTAAAAGAAATGATTGGTGCAATGAAAACTTGTATTCAAACAAATCCTTTGACGTATACATTCATTACTGTGCTCTGCCTTATTAAAACTGTAAACAGGCAGTAACCACTATATTTCCAATGATATCCTAACTACCAGCAAGCAGGCCTAACCAGGTGACTGCTTTCTACTCCTTTGATTGTACGATTCCCGCTGGAGTCCACTCATATGCCAAGTGTTAAGTGACTTCCTCCCAGGTAAACAAAGAGGACGCCAGAGAAGGAGTGGTCCCAGGTACACGGTCACAGCTGTTTTCCAGGAGCTCTAAGGAGCTCTCGTCTATTTCCCAGTGTGATAAACATCGGATAAGGTTAGACAGAAACCTCAGTGGATAATTCATGGCGGGGAGGTGGGGGGTGGCTGCGAGAACGAGACGAGCCAGCGTACGCATGGGGGGACGCTGTATCCCCAACACCCGAGACACACTGAACCCGGGGAGAAGGAATTGTCTGCTGCCCCCTGAAACCACCTTCACAGGAGCTTCTGGAAAGCGAGGGGGAAGGGTCGGTGAATGGCGCGAGCGAGAGGGCACAGGGCTACAGCCCCGACGGCCGGCAGCAGGGGAGGCAGGCCGAGGCCTGGCTCGGCCCGGATCGACCTTTCGGAAACATTCCGTAACTGAGGCCCAGAGCGCACGCGCTCACTCTCGTTAGCCTCTGTTCGACACATCCCGGAAAGGGAACACACATCTTACGTTTTAAAAGAAAACCAAATGACAGGTAAAACTTCTGAGCGATAACCTATGGCTAAAGGTAAACCACAACATGGCTCTTGAATTTTCACTCCACGGTTTTGGGAAGAAAGACAGAAAAGCGCTAGACGACATCGAGAAAGTAAAGAAGCCGTGTCCGAGACCGGCGGCCCGGAGCGGCTCCTTCAGACACGTTACCTGCATCTCCAGCACCTGTTTAAGAGGCGGCGCCGGGGGACTGGTCTCTCCCTCAGGAAGGGGAATATCGGCTCTATTAATTTCTTGCACCAAATACGCTACGGAAACAAAAGTTAAACACATTAGACATGCAAACTTACTGTGAGACATTTCAGGCAGAACATGTGACATCCCAACCCTTCCTAGGTCATCTGAAAATCTGTCTAAACACACGAAAATCTCACTTGTTCCAAGGACGTACATACAGGTCGCCCGCTGTAACGTTAGTCCCAGACGCTAAAGCAGCATGTGGCAACAAAGTAAACAATAACCTGGATAAACACATTTCTTCATTTCTAAAATTCCAGTTAAAGAACTGTGGAGTCACAGCTGTCTCTGCACCTGCAGATGAAGCAGAAGGCTAAGGGCGCACCTGGCAGTGCAGGAACACCCCAAAAACAGACTTGTCTTCATCCCCACCAGACACAGCACACGTGACTACCCTGCAGGCGCCCAGAGGAGAAAATAAGTATCCATATCAAGAAAACCACAATCTGTCAGCCCAAGGAGCCCCCAGGCACCCAGGACAGGAAGCCAGGCTCTCCTGAGCGCCCCCTGCTGGCCACAACATTTGACCCCCCACAACCTGCACTAGATTCCCCAAACTAACAGTGAACCAGCCAAAATGGATTTCTTTAGTTTATATTTTCAATTCCATGAAATGTCCTTTCCCTTAGGATAAAAGTCATAATACCTGGTCAAGTCATTACTAGATATAATACTTTGGAGAAGTGTTACTATTTGTTTTATTAAAAAGAAAGAAAGAAAAAAGTAAGACTGCTTACTAGTAAGACAGCAAAGGACTCACTGGGTGGTTTAATTGTTTTCTGGAGATGGGTGCAAATCGTTTGAACTTATTTACACCTAAATTTACTGAAAAGTCCCTTTAAAAAAAAAAAAAACCTGCCTCTTTTGGAAACAGTTTATGCTACAGGAAGTCCTAGACACGTCTAATGTGTTATCACTCTCGCCCTGTCTTTAAAAACCTCATTCCAAACATACGACCTGTCAGTTGACTCACATGTATTCCAAAGACAGGGATATGACGTCACTCTACCGTATACAATCCACACATACAACTAGGACCGCCAACAAGATGAAAAGGAATCGATTTCAGATGACTAAAAGTTTTTTTTCTATCTTAAAAATCCCCAATTAAAAAATATAAAATCCACAATAATTACTAGCTATTAGAAATTATTCGAAAAGTCACATTCTCCCCACCAAGTCTCTCATTCCCATGTTTTTCTGTCCATCCTTCTAAAAACAAATTTTGTGCTTTAGTCAATTGTCTGAGATCATTTTAACCTCTATTTCAGTCAAAACTTCAAGGCTTGAATTAATAATGACTATGTCGGGCTGAGATGTTAAAGATTTTACAAATAAATGAAGCCGCCTTGGCTCCTGGTTAACATCCAGAGAACAATGATGTAACACCTTTGCAAAGGGAAACCCTGAAAATAAGGAAATGATCGATCAACCAATCTGCCACTTCCTACAGCCTTCATTCACTGGTATAATTTTAAGTTATATGTTAACCAGTATACGATGTTTCTAAGTTATACTAATTGGTTAAATAAATTATGGCACATTAATACAATGAAATGTTATATGGCCACTAAAAATAATGCTGGCTATCTCTACGACCATGCCACCCTGAACAAGCTCGATCCCATCTGATCTCGGAAGCTAAGCAGGGTCGGGCCTGGTGAGTACTTGGATGGGAGACCACCTAGGAAGACCAGGTGCTGTAGGCATAAAAAATTTAAAAAAAATAAGGGATTGTAAGATGACAAGGTCCTTGCAATCTGTGAGATCAACCAAGGGTTGCCTCGCCAAATAAATAAATAAATAAATAAATAAATAAATAAATAAATAAATAAAAATAATAGTAATGATAGGTCAATCTGTTTACTACCATGAAAAGATGGTACAGTGAGTATTTACTATTAAATGACAAAACAAAGCTGATAACAAAATAACTTGACCATTATACATGTAAATCCTTACTTTTATAGATGAATAATAAAAAGTATGAGAAAATAATATGAACCTAAGTAACAGTGATTACCTCTGGATATTGAGAATACAGGCGATTTCTTTTCCCTTTCTATTGATCCATATTTTCTAAAAATAATTATTTAGGTTATTAAAATAAACTTACCCAATATTCGCTCTAGCTCTTCACACCTCTTCACCTCACCAACAAATTTTCTTTGGAAAGAACTTACATTCTGGTTGAGCTGAAAAAAGAATGAAAAAGTTGCTTTAAATGTTCTAAAATTTAAAAATAAGCTTGATTTTATAAATAAAATATTATTGGCAAGGGTTTGTGGAAAAGCACACCCTCATGCACTACTAAATGAGAGTAAAACACACAACTTTTCTCGAAAGCAATTTGGCAACTGTTATCAAAAACACATGAAAAATCTCTGTTGGCCCAGAAATAGCCCATAAGGAAATTTAGCCTAAGGAAAAAACTATGGATATGGACAAAAATGTATCTAGATGAACACCAAACTCAGGGATAGAGAAAAAAAGATTAACAACAGAAAATCAGATAAGGAACTTAATGTCTATATCCATGCCATGGATTACCACCCAGCAATAAGCAGGAACAAGCTACCAACACAGTCGAATCGACGTCATGGAGCACTTCCTCAGCAGCGTGACACGAGAGACAGAAGACACACAAAAGGGTACAAACTGTGCGACTCCATCTCTACAAAGTGCCCAGAAAGAGCAAACCTAACAGCAGAAAGTGGATTAGTGACGGGCTGGGGGTAGGAGCGGGAATTTAACTGCAAATGAAAATAGGGATCTTACTGAGGTGATGTGATGCATAACACTTGAAATGGGTGAATTTTATAATACACAGTAATAAAGCTGTACAAAAATTATGGTTCAGCCACATAACTTATTATACATTTATTAAAAATTATGTTTTAAGTGATCAAGGTATTGGATTATAGTAAGAAATTATTAAAAATTTTAGGTATGATAATGGTATTGTTGTTGTAGTTTTTTAGTTGTTCTTAACCTTTTAGAGACACTTACTGAAATATTTATAAATGAAATTAGATATCTGGGATTTGCTTCAAAATGATCTTGCCTTGGGGGGCGGGGGGGGGGGGTGAAGAATGGAGTGATTGACCAGAGTTTATATTATGGGCACATGAGCCTTCACTGTTCCCATCTCTTCCCTCTACTTAATATAAAACTTGATGCAATAAAAAAATGCTGTAAAAGAATATTTAATAAAATCAAGAAATTACTCATGATTTACCTATAAAAAAGATTACACATATTTTTGGGTATAGTTCCAATTATATAAAAATACATATATATATTACATTTAAAAATATTATTAGAAAAATGATGTTTGACTGATATTAACCAAAAAGTTAAAGTGTTTAATTCTAAGTATTGAGATTGTGGAAGTTATTCTTATATTTTACAATTTTCCCACAATGAACATATATTACTTTCATAATTTTAAAAAATTAATCATTCTTGTCGAAAGGCAGTCAGGGCGACAATTCCGTCTTTACTCCATGCAGCGTTTGTACTGGGCACTCTCAAAAAACATACTAAACAACAGCTCGCATGAAACTGCTCAACCTGACAGTGTCTGCCCCAAAAGGTTAGGTTCTTGTTTTCTGAATTATTTTTTTTAAGAATTAACTAGAAGAAAGATAAAGAATTCGTATTTCACTTCTGTTTGTCACATTCGCACTCATTTCTGGAAGTCACCCTAATCTAAGGTAACCACTTTCAAGTTCCTAGTGACTCAAACACAATCTATTTCTATAGAACTAAGCATGTGAAAAGGACGCCACGAATCAAAAGCTGTCTACAAATGACACTACTTCTGAGTTTCAACCTTTTTCCTTCAATATCGAACTAATTAACTCTAATTGGACATTATGGTTCTACAAAAAGAATCCTTAGGAAGAGGCAAACTCCTGTGGCAATGACAAAAATGTGATCAGGTTGACATCTGCCACCAACACCATCTAACGTGTACTGTTTTTCCTGTTACGTGGTTTCTTTTACAAAGTTTTGTTTCTCTTTTCATTTTAGGGAGGGAAAGTCACCCTAATTTCAGGCCAATGATTTGAAGTACGTTTTAATGTAGGTTCATTTTAAGACTAACATGTAACCTAGAAAAATCGGCAGAGGAGAGATACCTGGTACTGTCTTTACTAATATCCACACCAGGAACCTTCCCACTCCAGCAGCTAAAGGACTAAAGGTGACAACCGTTCCGAGATAGCAGACTGTTCGAAAGTGAGCTGATCTTTCCCTTCACCCAGTCCTATTGGTTAGTTGAATAACCTTATTTTCAGGTCTTCTCATTGGCTGTCACTACAGAAACCCTTGGCCTGCCTCCTTTCCCTCAGAAGGATTACTAAAAAGAAAGGGAGATTATTCAGCCAGTACAAGGTCGGCGATCCCATCTGGTGAACCAGTAACAAACTCCAGAAAAGACAGGAAAATGTCAGATGTGATGGAGCTTTCTGCACCAACACCCATGCTGCTTGATTGACAACCCAAGGCAAGGAGACACAAAGACACAGACCGATACAGACAACACACACACACTCATCTGAACTCTGAAAACCTCTTACCACAATAAGAGCTCCTTTTAGCATTTTCATTTTCCTTCTAGACAAAGATGAACCACATTTTTTCTTTCACTGATTTTCAGTTAAAAAGGATCCCAAGTATACTCTACTAGCTAATGCGTAATGACACTTAACTCTGTGAAACTGGAATCTTTGTGGTGATTAGGGCTTTCGTTCAAACCTGCGAGATTGAAGCTTGATAAGTCTCTTGGCCTGAGCACTAACAGGATGGAACAAATCTACCTGCTACAAAGAAGGGAGCCTGCTTCTCTTGCCACGGTTTCCTGGATCTTTCAGGTGCTACTCACAGCTCAGCTCAGAGCCTGCCAGGTAAATGGGTACCAGGTGATGAAGCCAGAGGGGCTCCAGAAACCAAGAGGGACCTGGGGTTGTCACTCGGGGTTTTCTCCTGACTTTGCAATTGCCTTTTGCGGCGAACCCAAGGATTGCTGACATCAGCCCTTGGCTAGGGGCATTCCCTTCTGAAATTAAAGACCCCTCAGAAAGACGAAGGGAAAGAACCAGGGAATGAAAGCTGTGGCCCAGGAAATAAAACGTTCACCTCAACTGACTTCCAGTTCAATCAGTATTAGGTCCTGCTAAATAATCTCCCTTCCACACCCTGTCCTCTTCCTCTGCGACCCTTATCACACTTCATCATCCTAGTGTTTATTGTCTCCTCCCAGGCTGGGAACAATAAGATCACAGGGCCCTTGTCTGCCTCGCTCTACCACGGTGTCCGTGGCCACAAAACAGCGTCTGGAACAGAGCGAGCACTCAAATGAAAGCCTGTGCGTTGATTCAACAAACGCCTATTAATGCCCGCAAACGCCAGGCACTGTGCCAAGCCTTGGGGAAGGGGAGTGCACAAGTCGGGCAAGGCTGTCACCCTTAGGGGTCAACAGACCATGGTGGAGACAAACAGTAAGCAAGTACACAGAATCGTAAATAAGTGTTCGCGGTTACCGTCAGGGAGAGGGCTCCCATACGGCAAATGCTGACCCTGCTGTACCCCTCACCGGGCAATGCACCCCAGCAGCCATCCGTCAACAAAAGCGACGCGAATCCCTTCCCGCCAGGGCCTCGCACCTCGCTCACTGCCACCAGGCTCCGTCCGCTCCACCGGGCACCCCGTTCCCCCAGATCGTCCAGGGCCGGCTCCTGCCCAGCCAGGTGCTGGCCCAAACTCGCCCCCTCGGAGAGGCCTCCGTCGACCGCCGCCAGCCCGGCCACCATCACGCCGCCCCGTTTTGTGTTCCTCCAGCACACATTTCTACTTAGTTGCTGAATATGTGTCCCTCACCTCCCCCGCAAGTTCCGGAAGGGCTCCGGGAGGCCTCGTCCGATTTGTCGCCCCGCTCGGCCCGGCGCCCGGCACCGAGCCGGCGCTCGGAGGCACCGGCTGGCACGGCCCGGAGTTGAGGACTACACGGAGCGCCCCCTACTAACGCGGCGCCCCGGGCGCGGGCCCGCTCTGCGGCAGGCAGCTCCGGCCCGCGGCGTGGGCCTCAGTTTCCCCGCCCGGGAACCGGGGGCTGCGGTGCGCCCCTGCCCCGCCGCCCGCGGAAAGACGGCCCCAGCGCCAGGCGGGCGCGGCGACACTCACGTCTCGGAACTGGACCAGGCCCTTCTCGCCCAGGGCGCTGAGGCACTCGTAGGCCGTGCCCGACTGCAGGAAGAGCTGCGCCAGGCACATGGTCTCGCTCCGGAACAGGGACCCCATGGCGGGCCGGCCCGCGCCCCGGCGGGCCCGACGCACGGACGGCGGCGACTCCGGGCAGCGCGGGCCCGCGCGGTCAGCCTCGGCCGGGGCGGCCCGGGCCTCGGGCTCCTCCTGCGGCCTGGCCGCGGCCCCGCACCATGGGGCTCCGGGCTGCAGCGACCTGCCCTCGCCCCGCCGCCGCCGCCGCGGCCGCTCCAGCCGCCGCCGCCGCCACCGCGCGAAGTCCCGCCCCCCGCCGCCGCCACCGCGCGGAGTTCCGCCCCCCGCCGCCGCCGCTGCGAGGCCCCGCCCCACGCCGCCGCGCGAAGTCCCGCCCCCTGCCGCAGCCCGTTCCGGCCCCGCCCCCCGCGGCCAACCAATGGCTCCCCGAGTGGTGGCGGCCGCAGCCGGGCCAACCGGCGCCAACCCCGCGCGGTGCTGGCGAGGACAATCACTCGCCCTCTCGGTTAGGGCCACGAAGTTCGCCCCACGAGACTACGCGCTTTTGGGATTTTCACTAACGTTACAGGTTGTTGTGCCGCCTTCACGATCAATTTTAGGGCGTTTCTATCAATCCCGACCTCCTGCTCAGTTGCAGCCCGTCCCCGTCCCACCCGGACAGCCACTCAGCGACTGTCTCCATAGAAGTCCCCGTTCCGGACGTTTCCTTCGAGCGGAGCACACCTGTGACACGTGTCCGCGGCCGGCTCCCGCCGCTGGCTCTCCTCTCGGGTCCTGCCCGCCTGCAGACCAGAGAGCAGGGCGGACCCTGGCACTGCACCCTTCTGTCGCTCTTGTCTTCTGCCATCCTCTGACACAAGACGAAAACCTACTTTAAATCCGCGTGCTTCTCCCACTGCGTTCCGAATAAAAGCCCAACTTCTGACCTTGGCCAGCACGAGCCCACCGCATGTGGCCTCTGCCCTCATCTCCCACCGCCTGGCCGGGGCCCCCTTTGCACCTGCTTTCTTTCCAGGGTGGTGTACTGGAACTTGCCGATCCCTCTCTCTGCCTAGAACACCCCTCTCTCTCCCAGACCTTCTCAAAGCTGGCTTTCAGGTCTCGGCTCAAATGTCCCCTCCTCTGAGGAGCTGTCCCTGACCTGTAGGGAAAGTAGCCCTCCCACACTACCCACCACATGTTTCATTTTCTTCATAAGGCAAACCTGTTTGAAATTATCTTGTCTGTGTTTATTGCCAGTTTCCCCCACGAACAAGGGATGCTGTCTTGCTAACCCTAGGGCTCAGCGCTAGTAGCCACTCAATAAATGTTTCTCAAATGCAAATATGAATGTATAAACTCGGAAAACTTAAAACCATATAGTATGCCCCCCTAGTCCCATTCCACTGCCAAAGAGGTTTTCCCTTCTTAAGTACAAAAGTCATTCTTACAAGCCCACAAGATCAGAATAAATCACCTGTCATTTAGAAAGTTTTAATTAATTTTCCAGAGCGAGTTACACTATCTTAGACTCTCTGAATCACCGCAATTAATTCACCACTGGGTATATCCTTTTCTTTGACAAAAGACAATTCGTACTCCTTCTAAAATCACTTTTCAAAATTAGGTCTATCAATAATGTACGAAGTCCATCTGAAACAATAAATTTATCTGGCCCACAAAACTCACATTTGCTCTATGGCCACGTCCGGGCTGCATGGTGCTGACTGTTCCCTTGTGAGGGGCCACAGGAGAAATTTCAACACTGTCCTTCATTGCAAACCAGCTTATTTTTAATCTATGGACTGTATGATTCCTGTAGATAATCATATTTGTTTTTTTGTAAACTGAAGACTAAATTAGGGGTCTACCTTTTCTGAATGCAAGGTGTTACGCATAAATTTTCATGGACTTTCATTCTCTCCTGGTTTTAACTTTTCTATAATATTTCCCTGCTCCCCCACCCCAGCTCCCATATCTTCCCTCATCAATTCATTTTGTGCTCTTATACTATATATATTTTTCAGGCTTTATGAATTTTTAATCCTTTCTTTGAAATAGGGGAAATTAATCCATCAATTGAACAGAAATATATAAAAAAATTGAAGAAAAGATTGACACTCAAATGCACAATAACAAATCTAGACCAAAACTCCTGTGAATTTAGTAGTCTGTGATAAAATAAAGCTTCTAATAACATTTATTCGCACACCTAACCCTCTCGTGCATTCTGCTCATTCTCATCGGGCAATAAGAATGACCATTCTGCATTGCTTTGCACATCTGGATAGCTACATATGTGAATTAAATTCACAGAGCTCTTGATAAAAATTTCCTACAAAAATAAAACTTTATTAAAATTTTAGAGAGGCACACAGGAATACAATAAATCACTAAAGTAAAAATCTATGCTCTGTCAGAAGTCAGATGGTAGCAGAACTCCAAGCTTTGCAAACTCTAGCCCAGGGGTTACTGAGGAAAACAGCCAATATGGGGAAGGACAGCAGCAGTAAGCCCTTGGCAGCACACTGAGAATAAGGCTCCCCTGCAAAACAATGAATCATGTAAGCAACAGTCTTATTACTCAGTAATTATTTACATACAAATAAGCCAAAACATTAATAATGATCATTTTTAAGCGGCAATAATATCAGTAAATTTTTTCTTTTAAAAACTCTTCTATCCATAACATAATGACAATCACTGAAGAAACCGGCTTCACCGTACCGTGATAATACTGGGTCAACGGGTACAGAAGCTGTGGCCAACACACTTCATTTCTGTTGCAGTCATATTCTGTGAAGTTGATCTGGAATCTATAAAACATTTTGGAAGATTTTAAGAGCTATGGCATGCTTTTGATGAGAAGCATAAAAAGTTGATTAAAGAAAGAAACTTCTTATTTTCGAATATATATATATGTGTGTATACACACACACACACACACACACACACACAATTTTTTTCCTGCTTCTTAATAGTGTCAATCAACTAGGTCAGAAACTGGATTACCTTGTCAGTGGACGGGGTAACTGTGCAGGTATTTTAATAAACTGGACAGACGCACTGAGAGGGAAAAGGTCGGCCTTATCATCACAAGTAAGTCCACACTGGAACTGCCAGCTCGCTGAGGAGAACCTGGGAGGAAGGGAGTATGCAGGCAACATACCCAGAATGCATTACTGGTCTGCTAAGAGCAGCAAGCACCTGACATAGCAATGACATAACCCGCGATGCTCTCAAAGGAGTCTCAAATTCTGCTAGTGCTTTACCCCATCTCATTAGAAAATTTTCAGACATACACAGAGGAAGATGGCTATAATGACCCCCTCATGGACCTGTCACCCAGCTACAGTGACCAGCATTTTGCCAATCTTGTTTCGTCTCCTACCTGGTCATCTCGTTTTCGCACTGGTACTTTTAATTTGTTTTGTTGCTTGTTTGTCTCAATATGATAATAAGAATAACGACAACGGCTAACCATTTTAAAGAATTTTCTGTGTTCTAGGCACAGTGCTAAGGAACTTTGTATGTACACACCACATAATTCTCAAAACAGTGTTACGAGGTGTGTTTAGAGGTTAACATCTGTTATTTCTGCCTACCCAACATCCTTTCTTCTTTCTTCTGGTAATTGCACCCCTATTTTCCCTTGGGGAACCAGCCCTCCCTGCTCTCAGTTGAGTGGACCAAAAGAGAGAAACGGAATCCAAAGGCGGGCCAGTTGCTCATCCCAGCCACTCAGAGCTGTCTACTGCTCTGGCCACAGTGGTTGGTTCAGGAAAGAGCACATGCAGGAGACCGAATCAATAAAAGTCTGCCCAGATCATTTTTGAGAAAGCTAGGGAAAGAGCTGCCTCTTTCCATAAGACTTGCTAACTGGATATAAGCTTGAAATTGCTGAAGTTCATCTTTACCACCTCTTGAGGAGAAGCTCCCCAAGAAGCCCAAAGGAAAGAGGAACCAAGATATGAAGGAAAGAGACCTATGGCCACATGGGACCATGAACTACCTGTATGTGGGCTCTTCAGAACTTAAACCAAAAACTTGCCTTTGGCTTTAGTATAAAGTGAGACCCTATCACTTAACAACTGATAGAGGCCTGACACTTAAAAGTTTTGTCACCGTTTATAGCCAAAGAAACTGCAGCTCAGAAGAGGTTAAGTAACTGTCCAGGTCACACAGCTCATAACTGGGAGAGCCATGATTGGAACTCACCTGTCTGCTGCCAAAATCTCTAACCAAGGGGTAATATTCCCAAGTCACAATGTCAGTTACACTCATGGACTCTGAAATATATTGAGCACTAAGCAGCTCTTATTCATCTCTGTAGCCCCTAAAACACCTTGTAGAATCCCTAATGCACAGCTTTAGAAATACCTGTGAGAACAAGTTTCCATTATAATCATAGTTGGTACATTTGCCATTTATGTATATAATGTTGTCAATAGCTACAATTTGTAAATAAACCATCAGATTCTAAGTTCCCATTTCCCTATTCCTTGGAGCGCCCTCAACTTTACAGACTCTCTCGAAACTACACTTTTCCAAGATGTGGTCAGACCTTGTCTCTGCGCCAAGTATCTCCTGTTGAGCGACCCCTTCCACTGCACCGGCGTCCGCAATGAGGATGCGGATGCTCAGCTGGGCGGGAACATCCAGGCAGATGCCATTTGCGCTGCTAACAGACAGGTCTGCACCTGTATCAGGAGCATCTGCACCTACAGAAATGTGAGGTTGTACATTTTGGAAAGAATAATTTAATAACGATTTTTCTACAAAGCCGTGATACCAAAAATAAATAAATAAAAAGGGAAATATTATTAGATAGGAAGCACATTAATGAGGCTTTACTCTCTAATAGACCCCAATTATTTGTCACCTCGTAACTACATTACCTCATATGTTCAAAATGTTTTCTGGCACGTTAAGTCAGTCATTGGAACTTTAAATTCCCTGACCCACAAATAAAACCGTAAATCATGATTCCCTTCCCACGGTCCTCACTGAAATCCACCCAGGGTTTAACGGAAATGTCATATCATCGCAGTAAGTTGCCTTGAGAGCTATTCCACGCAGTCACTTTTGGGACAGAAACTATAAGATGTTTAAAATCTATACTAACAACTTTAGTTGACATGGAATAAATAGTTAAAAAGCAATTTACTCATGTATTGCCAGAGCAGTAATACAAAAGGAAGAGAATGACGTTGAATGAGAAACTGATTTTCATTCATCTTGAAAAGTGGCACTCCGGGAAAAGACAGCAAGGTCAATTACAGGAGGTGGATGGCCAGTTCTCAGGCAACTCTGGGGGAGGCGGTGGGGCTCCTTTGATCCTTCAGGGATTGTGAAAGTGGGTGACATGTTCCTTTACAGCGTCCGACTCCCTCGTCCTCGATGCGTGTGTTCAGCATCACTTCTCTTCTGTTCATGAACCAGGATCGAGGGCAATTTTGACTGACCCGTGAATCTGACGTACGCATGAGACAGAAGCTGACGGCTGCCACCTCGAAGGCAACAAAGTGTCACCTGCTGATTTCTTAGCTAACCAACGTGGGTTCTCTGTCTTGAAATCCCCCTCCTTTTCGCTTCTCAGGTGCTTTACTGGCCCCCTCTGTCCACCCTGTCATTCCGCAGCCAATCCAGCTGGCCTAGATGGCAAAGCCCAGGGGCTGCCAAGCCCCAGCCTGTAGACTCTGTTTCCAAACGCGAACTCTGGGCCTCGTGAAGTGAGCACTTCGTCTTCCTTTACGAAGACTGTTCGCTCGTAAAACCACTGCGTAATTGGAACTTCACGTGGGTTTACTCTTAAAAGTCATCACTGATAAGAGGTAAAAGATGTGAAGAGCTTCCTGCCTGGAGCGTTAATCTCTAAACAAACGTCAGCTGAGCCACAGCAAAGACACCCTGGCGGGTAGGGCTGTACGGCCACCGCCTGGCGCTACGCAGCCACGGCAACCAACTGCCACGCTTCACACAGGCAGTTTGGACTTACGTATTATTTCCAGCCAGCCATCACTAAGATCGTTGTAGTCGGAGTTGCCTCTCATTGCAACATGAGTTGCTTGTATTAACGAATTAAGTAGTTCAAAAGCGGTCTCCCTGAAAGAGAGGAAGACGCGTCTCAGCGCATGACTAGCGGTCTCAGCTCAAACCCCTTTTCAGAAAGTCTCTAGGTTATGCTTGCTGGGGGCCTAAATAAAAAACTGGCACAGGAGCTGGCGTGAAATACTGCCTGGGAGTCTGACTTCTCTTAGATGGCCTTCCCATGATGGACCTAAGCAGCAGGGGAGGATATGTAGAGTAATCTTCCACTCTGAACTTAAAATGTTAGTAACTTATGTTGGTATCATGTGTTTTACAGGCTCTGTTGAGTGTCAAAGTTTGGGAGGTTTGTAGATCACATATCAAGTTATTGGGATAAATCCATGGGCCAGAGTGATTCAAGAGTAAAAGAAACCTAAATATTTAGCTAGAATTTTGAGCCATAAAATTAAGTGAAGATTAAGAATTGGAACTTGGTGTCCCTCCTCTCCAGTAGTGTCACTGGAGGGTACAAATCTCACAACTACCGGGGCCAGACTCTGATGGGACTCAGGCCTCACATCCTCTGACCAGGAACCTCTGCAGGTAACTTATTCCTACAGTTTTCTTCCCTTCTCAATGTCTCCCCCATATCTTCCCTCCTCCCCCGCAAACTACATCACTCAGGAAGTGTTACAGATGAAATGAGTATAAAAATGCATGCAATAAAAAGCACAATGGGATACCACTGCATACCTACCAGGATGGTTATTATCAAAAAGGTAGAAAATAACAAGGGTTGGTGAGAATGTGAAGAAATTGGAACTCTCTTACACAGTTGGTAGGAAGATAAAATCATGCAGCTGCTATGGAAAACAATTTGCTGGTTCCTCAAAAAATTAAACATTGAATTACTATATGATTCAGCAATTCCACTCCTGGGTACATGCCCAAAAGAACTGAAAGCAGATGTGCAAACAAAAACTAGTACGTGAATGCTTGCAGCAGCACCATTCACAAGCGCCAAGAGGTGGAAGCAACTCAAATGTTCGTCAACAGAAGATGGATAAACAGAAAGTGGTCCATCCGTACAATGGGACATTATTCAAACATAAAAAGGAGTGAAGCACTGACACATGCTACAACAAGGATGAACCTCGGAAACGTTATTACAAGCAAAAGAAGCTAGGCACAAAAGGACAGATATTGTACGATTCCATTTACACAAAATACTCAGAGACAGAACACAGACTGCTGTTGCCAGTGGTTTGGCGAGGGAGGAATGTGGGTGATGATGAAGGGTATGGGTTTCCTTTCATAGAGATGAAGTTGCTCTGTAACTAAACAGCTGCACAACATCGTGACTATTAAACACACTGAACTGTTCATTTTTAAATGATTCATTATGTGATGTGAATTCAACCTCAATTAAAAAAAAGAATGTATATGCATATCCACAAATACACTTCCCAAATGCCACCCAATTGAATGGAAAGTTCCTTATACACCCTGTAACAGGGCTTAACTATTCTTTAAATGTGACTCATGCCAATTATGCCTGGCTCTGGCCCTTTTCACATTTCTGGCAGTGCTGGGTTCCAATGACATGAACACACTTCAGCAGAGACATATGAGTAAACACAGATGAAATGGGTCTAGTCTTAAGAGAGAAGTCTATTTTCCCTTACACTGATATTTGCATCTACTCTAAATTATATTGGAAGTTTGCATTTATTCTTTATTCACTATTGCTTTTAGGTAAGTCTTTTATTCAGACTCCAAGTTTTCAAATGCACGTTGTCTTTAGTATTCATTCAGTGAATTAACTTTAAGCAAATCACTCAAAATGCAACTAAGGTCATCAATGAAACACTCACCTGAGCTGAGAACAGTTTTCGTTAATCCCAATGTCTAAAAGGCATCCAGAAAGTGTATTTTCTCCAAACAAAACGGGTTTGAAAGTTGCTGATGTACACAAACCCTTTCCAACTGTAAAATAAAAAGATGAGCCTCTTACTATTTTTGCTAAATAAAAGTAAAGATGAATGTCAAAGTTTTCCTTGAAAAACTGAGAGAAAGCCATAAGTAGAAATAAAGTTTCCACTTTCCAGAACTGAGGCCACCGGTACCCTAATCCTTTCCCACTGAACAAAGGTGCCTTTCTGCACCAGAAAACCAGGGATCAAAGGTCTGTTTTGAATGCGAAACTGAACGCCTTCTGGCAGACATGGGTGACTACCGCTGATGCAAAGTCTCCATCGTTTGGAGCAAAGCTATTCTCAAGTCTCCAACTGAGCTACAAACAACAAAAACAAGGGACGCTGAAGCCATTCCCATATTGAAATATCTCTTACTAATAACAGCACTTGAGGTGCAAACCATGTTAACATATTTTCCAAAAAAAGAAAAAAGAAAAGAAAAGAAAGCAAGCTGTAGAGGATGAAAAACACCCCCTACTCAGCTAAATAAACCAAACGAACTTTAAAGTAATTGATCACTCGATTAGATTCAAAATATAGTAATATCTCCAAGTTCAGTTCACCGAAGAGCCGGCTGCACTACCGAAGCAGTTACCTGACTGCCACAGGTGCAAAGTCGTAACATTGCTCGCCCCGTCGGTGTTTAAGGCCCGAACAGGCCTGCCAGCTTGGTAACCTAGACAAGCGCAAGGAATGAGAGTTAGTATCTTTCCTCCCAAAGTTAATCCAACAGAGCGGCCACTAGCTCATCGAATAAGAGAAAGGAAGTATTCCCAGGGAAAGGAAATACACAGGCAGAGCTTTCTCAAAATAGCCTTGAGAGAAGGGTATCTCTTTCAATCGTTTTGTTTTGTTTTAACAAAGAAGTGTATGTGATTTTTAAATTTTAAAGACAGAATCCGGAAAGTAAAAAGCAGGTAAGAGTCCGTCCACCTTGGATCTCTCACACTGGAGAACAAGACACTGAGCAGGCCAGTTCACGAATACTTGCTGAGCGACTGGTATCGAGTTCCTCACAGGAGCTTGAGAAAAAGACTCAAACCAGAGTAACCTTTCAATGCAACCATTTTCTAGTAAATCAATTTGACCCCAAGGTCTGGTTCAAGTCCTACTCCTCACCCATCTCCTAGTAACCCAACTTATTGTTTCCAATTTTTATTATGAAAATGTTCACATGTGTGGAAAAATTGAAAGTAATACCATGAACATCAATAGAGCCACCACCTAAAATCAACAACTGTTAATATTTAGCCATACATGTCTTATCTAGATAACATACACTTCTCTAGAGAGAGAGAGGCATTTTGCGGGGAGGGGCAGGACCATTTGAAAATAAGTTGTAGACACCATGATGATGACGATGACATTTCACTTTTAAAAGCTCCAGCGGGTGGCGATATATTTGCACATAAATACAAAACGCAGACAGGGCCTGGAGCTCACAGTCCCCACGAGGGCTCTCCCTGGGAACCAGATTAGGACCCATCCTCAGCAGCTTATTTTTTATCAATAAGTGAGTTTTGTCATCATCAGTTTCACAGGTGAAAACACACTGACACCCTGAGAAATTACGCAATTTGGCCAAGGTCACCCAGCTAGTTAGTAGCAGAGCTAAGAATCGATGTTGAGTCTTTCTATTTGGAGTATGTATGATTATATGTACTATACAGATACCGACTTATATTTCTCAAATTGCATTTGCAAATAAAGTATTTCAATAGATCTACTGAATTTAATAAAACATTATTAAATACTATGCGACTTTCAAGGACTGAGAGGTATGTTTTTGCAAAATCAAAAATTCTGTTGTCACCTACCATGTATTTATTTCTTCTGTAATCAATGAAACTGAAGACACCTTCCCCTTATATAACATCAACTCATTAAATAAATTATTTTATCTTGAAAAAAAAAAAGCTAGTTTTACCAACACTTTAAATACATTATCTCTTTTTCAAAAGACCAGGAGCTAAAGAGAAAGAATGGTTTGCACTCATAGCAACTTGTTACTATCTATGACAGTTTATGTAAAAAAAAAAAAAATCGAGTTGTTATCAGAAAAAGAATACAGTGTCACAAAAGAGAAATAAAGGGAACGGTCTGAGTCACAAACTAAAATTGGAGAGTTACTTACAATCACAGTTATGGGTAGGACAGCTGCACTAAACTATGTCTGTAAGATCAGTGACTGACATGTACTAGCTTACCTGGATTTCCAGAGGTTTCCTTTTCATTACCACTGTTATAGCTTAAAAATTTTACTGTAAACCTCTGTGTCATGATTCCTAGAAATAAAGAAATTATTCTTCAGTGTTATTTTCTTTACCTTCTGATCGAATTTTGATATGCAAAAAAAAAAAATGCTGTTTTTATTAAGTCACAAATACAAATAAGAAACAAGTCTGACTTAGTTTTATGTGTTATAATTATGAAGATCTTGAGAAAAGAAAAAAAAGTATCTTAAACTGAAAGCAGTCCGGCTGCCATCAATGGTTACCTTCCTGTTGAGCGTTAATTTCTGCCCTAATAATTCTGACATTTATTTCACTGATTGTATTATTATTCCATCTGAAAGTATAATGTTCTTCCACAGTCACGCTTCTGGGGGCTGATCCATCACTTAAAAGTATTTCTGCGAATAAAAGAATATTTTCATAAATTAAAGACCGGCTTTGGGCTTAGGTCCATCGTCGGCCCACCAAGTCCGCCATTAGCCACCCGCACTAAACCAGCACAACGTCCTGCAGGAGGTCTGTCCCCTCCCTTTGATTTCTGTATGCCCAGCACCCAGCTCACAGCTTGATACGGAGGCCTGCCATCTACTTCACTACTATACTGTAGTCATTCTACTAATATCTGAGGAAGTAATGAAGAAATTTGAGAATCACAATGCATTGAACAGAAACACAGATAGTGTCCTTCATTCAAAACAAAAG
>CM053510.1:105046233-105070213 GCA_028627145.1 Eidolon dupreanum | reverse complement strand
TAATTTAAGCAAGCACTACCGTTCATGGGTATTTTAAATGTACTCCACATCCTTAATGTCAGTGAATTCTACTTTTCTAGACCTTTCCATTCTTACTGTGTTGTCATGCATTTCAAATAGACATTGTTAGTACCATGGTTACCTGTACTGACAAATGTCACCTGTCAGACTCAACATAAAAACATTTTTTCTTTGGCCAGTTGAAAACCATCCTTTCACTTACCAGACAACGGATCTGAATTCTGTCAACACCTGCAGATGCGACATCCTGCTACGGTAAAAACATGCGCCAAATATTAAGAGGGATGGCCTGCCCTCCCAACTCTGGGTGGGCGGTGGGGGAACAATAACAGTGGATTTTCTATTATGTCACCCTACTTTTGTAATTTTCTTTTCTTCAGAAAGCATGTAATCATTTTCTGCTGTAATCAGGAAAACTACTTATTAAAAGTATGCTTTACTTTCCTGTTTTTAGTTGCAGTAAGCTATTTAGCGAATAGTGAAATGAACTATGGGATTGTAGTGTATTAGTCACAAGGAAGTTCCAAAAGTAAAAAGAGAGAAAATAATTCAACCAAATTTGAAAATTTAAATCATTTTATTGTAAAAATTTATATAAAATAAACCATAGACATGACAGTTAAAAATAAAACAGAACTGGCAGTAAATAAAACATTTCAAATGAAAAATTACAAAAACCTTATCAGCTTGCTTGAAATTATTCATCTTTTAGATATATGCTTTATTTCCAAGACTTAAAATACTAACTTCCTAATTACACTTAATTAGGCTATGAATTATTAAATATTATTTTAAAAGACAAATTCTCACACTCGAGGACTAACGAATACTTGCAAAGTGATCACAAAGTGTACTTGTTAATGAAATTGTAATTCCAGAATACCAAATCTACCTGAAACATTCTAACCAGACACCAAGTTACATAAATGAGACTTGGCTTCTGAGATGGACTAAAGAGAAAATTTAAATCTTTTTCCATACAAGGCTGGATATACAATTTGTCAATACCAAACCAGCCACCACTCCTGGAAACTCTTCCTACACTAGGCTGGAATCTAAAAGGACTTTTAATCACTTCAAGGCTCCATAGAAATATAAGTTTTTTGTTGTTGAAATTACAAATACTTCTTTTTTTCAACTTATAAAAGTGTTCAGTATTAAATCCAAAGCTTCTGGAGAACAGTTCTCCAACATGATGCTTTTTTTTTCTTTTCCTCAGTTATAAAGGAAGGAATTCCATCTGAAGGCGACACTTAACCATAAAGAACCTATTTCCCCTGAGAAGCTCCCCCTCAGAACCCAGACATCATGCCTCACAAATAAGCTCTTCACACAGTTTTTGAAGAAAAAGTTGTTGGCAGACCACTGCACTCATTTTCCTTACACATTTAAAATCAGATTTTGTAGTGATTTAATGATGAACTGGTATTACTATTTGCATATTTTTGTCCAACTATGTACACGTACAAAAAAAACAAAGAACGGCTAGTATCTGAACCTAATCTAAATTTAGGCAATAAAGCTTTTATTTGTGTGACCTTTGCCAAAGTTAACGGTTGATTCAAGTAAGATGTTCTATCTTAAGGCTATTACTCTGTAAATCGTCACTTTTTGCACTCAAATGTCACATGTCCTACATGACACAGTAAGAACCTAGACTTGGATAATCGGTTACTGAGCCTGTCGGGACACACTGACTTTGACAAACGATCATCCCATTAAAAAAACAGTATCACAAATCTGTGCTTTCTTTCTCTTTTCTATAAGGACGAAAATCAGTCGGAAAACATTTTAGGGTGTGTACACTGTACAGAATGACTGCCTCATATAAACCAGTCCTCCACACGTGTAGGATGATGATGACTTTTTAAAAATATATCCTGTAAGAAACTTCACCAAAAATCATCTTACACATATCTGTATTTTTTTCAGAGGCTCCCTAACGAAGACTAAATAGCTCTAAAAAATGGAGAAGAAATTTTATCATCATGCAGACACTTTCAGTTTCTTTTTCTTGGCCTTCAGTATGGGAGGCAGAGAAATCTTAAAGGCGGTCCTGAAATGACACGGGGTGGGGAATGTTCTTTAATGCTCTAGTCACTAACGCGTCAGCCACCCACACTACCTCAAAGGTACTTACTCGCATGTGGTACAAATAGGGCTGAAATTGCAGAATACTGTATTTAAAAAAAAAAAAAAAAAGATAATTTAAAACCCTGTAGTGATTTTCTGCCCCACCCCAACATAGGTAAAAAGCAAAACTCAGCCCATGAACTTACTTGACAAGCACACAGAACAGACATAGCCGATTTCAATAAGATTTCGGTGACAGAAGCAAGCAGCCCGGTAGTCAACATGTATCGGGGGTGGGAGGATTAACTGAGACCTCTGATCCTGATCGGGAAGAAAAACCCACTGCAAAAAAAAAAAAAAAAAAAAAGGCAAGGAAACGTTACTTAAAAACTGGGCAAAAATAACCAGAAGTCAAGACATAGGTATCAGATATGAGCCAGCAGACACTGAGAATACTAAATTAAGATTTCCTTAAAAGTCTACTGAGAAATGCATGTTTCTGCATTCAACGATTACTGAGCCCTTCCACAGGCCAGTGCTGCTCCGAAGTCACACGACATTCTGCCTACACTCACAGGGTCCCAAGACTACCCGAAGTCCACCCCTCTCCAATTCGAGACCCCTTGGTCACCCACTTATTCTCTT
Source organism: Eidolon dupreanum (assembly GCA_028627145.1). NCBI lineage: Eukaryota > Metazoa > Chordata > Mammalia > Chiroptera > Pteropodidae > Eidolon > Eidolon dupreanum. The sequence goes on along the minus strand of CM053510.1, from coordinate 105,067,474 downwards.
CTTCCAGTGAGCGGCACTGGCCGTTGGGCTCCCATTCGTTCCCCAGGACACGGGGGGTCTCACTCAACTGGAGGTACTGGGTTCACTGCAAGCATTTCCTTACCAGTAAATACTGCAGAAGGGAGGGCATCTGAGGCACCTTCAAGTACAGTCCCCCTGTGATGTCACAAGCCTGCAAGACACGCAAAGGGCTCGCTTAGTGAGTTTTTCCAGCCGGATGTCATTCTCACCAGCAATTCTTCAGGTCCCCAAGAGGAGGATATGAACATCAATATAAAGGGGACGCTTTCCCAGAATGAGTGAGGACCAACTTCCGGCTACCTTTCAAGATGTGCCAATGTCTTATTTCTCCCCTTGGTTCACATCCTTCGGCCCTTTGGAGACTACAGTGTAAGACAATATGGGTCCTCTCGCCTGTCTGTGTGATACTGACAGATGTGTTCTTGTCATGCTTATTCATTTTCATCATATTTTTAAATAACAGCCTGAAGATATAATTCACATGCCATGAAATTCCCTCTTCAGAAGTGTACAATTCTCTGGTTTTCAGTATATTCAGACTTGTGCAGCTGTCACCAACATCTAGTCCCAGAACATTCTCATCACCCCAAAAGGAAACCCTACACCCATTAATCAGTCACTTTCCATCCTCCTGCCCCAGTCCTGGCAACCATTAATCTTTTTGTCTCTATGGATTTGCCTGTTCTGGACCTTTCCTAGAAATGGGATCACACGACATGTGTCCATTTGTCTGGCTTCTTTCACTCAGCTCCATGTTTTCAAGGTTCACTATGTAGTAGCGTGTCAGTGCTTCATTTCTATTTATGATCAAATAATATCCTATTGTATGGATGGACCAATTTGTTTACCCATTCATCTGTTGAATGGACATGTGGGTTATTTCTACTTTTTGGCTATTACAAACAGTACAGCTATGAATATTCATGCACAATTTTTTGTGTTGACGTGTTGTCATTTCTCTTGCATATACATCTAAGAATGAAATTGCTGGGTTTCACGGTAATTCTGTTTAACTTTCTGAGGAAGTTTCAGGCTGTTTTTCAAGGTGTTCACATTCCCAGTGAACACCAGGTACCAACCATCAAGCTTAAGAAACAGGCCAACGCTCGAACCTCAGGCTGGTGTACCTTCTGTCTCTCCCACCCTCACCCCTCACCCCCAGCAGTAACCTCACTCAAGGTTTCCTGCAGTTTGGTGCTTTTAAATGATCTTTTAAGAAATAATATTTCTTGTGGTTAAAAAACCTTTCTCAAAAGTTTGGTAATTTCTTCAGTCTTAACAACTGTTTTTCTTTTTTGGTTAAAAATTCAGTTTCATATCTTCAATTAAAATGCAACACCTAACATTGCTGTCCAACAGAAATATAACACAAACAATGCATGTAATTTAAAATTTTATAAAAACAAATACAATTTCTAGCTGCATAAAAAGGAGATACAATTTTGATAACATTTCATTTAACTTAATATATCCAAGTATTATCATTTTGACATGTAATCAACAAAAAAATCATTAAGGCATTTCCTGTTCTGTTTTTCACATGAAGTCTCTAAAATTCAACATGTACGTTACACTTACGGCACGTCTCACACAGACCAGGCCCACTTCAAGGGCTCAACAGCCACATGGCTACCGCGTAGGACAGTACGGATCTGGAATATGGTCCTATTATTATAAAATTCTCTGCTTAGTGATTTATTCTTCCATCTATACCTACATATAGAGAGAGATGTCATTCTGTTCACCTAATACTAACAAAGATAATTTTTGGATGATAGGATTTGAAGGGATTTGTTTTAACCCTTTTAAAAATACTTTTCTGTGTTGCTTGAATGTTTTAACTTGTGAATCGCTTTTACAAAGTCAATCGAGTCATTATGTAAAATATTAAAAAGTCTGAAGGGACCAGAGAGATAGATGTCAGTCCTCCGATCTGCAGCACCGTAAGGGCTAACACTCAGCATGCATGAAAACAGGTGACAGCATTTCACACAGGGAACAGAACTGCCACGCTTCACGCCCCCGCCCCCCACTCGTTTACACGTACCTGCTGAAGGAGTCCCGAATCAGAGCCTAAAACGCAGGCATCGATCAGAATGTTCTGCAACAAGCATTCCAAAAATATTACAGGGATGACGACAGCAGCAGCCATCTTATTCTGAGAACCTACTGTGTGTCAGATGCTAGTCTTAAAATGGCTTATTTGATATGCATAATAGCTCTGCAAGGTGGATATTTGATTAGTGTTTTGCAGCTGAAGTGCCCAGGCCTTGGCCGGGCTGGGTCACTGAGCCTGAGGGAGGTGGTGCTGTCACCCACCGCCGGCCCCTTCCATCTGCCTCGCCCCAAGGCCCATGGTCTTTCCACTGTGCTCCAAGATGGAGAATACTATACATGGTTACAGCATCTTCAGTTAAAACTAAAGTGTTAAGAAAGTTTTCTTTTTTTCGACATATCAGAGAAGAAAATGTATTCAGGATAATTGATCTGAACAGTTCAGTTATTTGCAAAGTAAAAATATTAAACCTTTACAAGACCTCCCTAAAGCAGAGAGAGAGAAATCAAGGCAAGGTATGCAGCAAACCTTAAAACTATAAATTCTTAACATGGGGTCCCAGAACGGGCTAAACCAGGTCACATGAATACTATGAAACTATGTTCAAAACCAGGTTTGAGTCATATGTTTCTGGGGACTCGTCAGATTCTTTAGAGGCTCAGGACTCAAAACAGAGAAATAACTACTACCAAATATGGATTCCAGATTCCTAATCCATTAGTAAGGCCATTTAGTCAGAATACTTCTCGAAGTAGGTTATTCGAAAAAATGAAATTAACTCTTTCATTATGAACCTAATACTCTTTAAAAAGAAGGCTGTCTATTCACCTGTTTCTGAGCTGCGAAGATGACGTTCATGAAGTTCATATACTGCAACGCGCTGTCCTCCGCAGCCTTAATCACCTAGAACACACATCCGCGTGAACACCTGTGTGCGCATCCCGGCATTCTCACTCAAAACGCCATCATGATGCGCGGCACACCACAACCAGTTAGTTTCCTAATTATCACCATCAAATAATTATCACCATCAAATAATACCAAAAGTGTAAATGTGACTGGGAAAATGTCCCCCAAATCTTATCGCTCAAGAGAGAATCCTTGCCAAGTTTCTAGAGAGTACCGGTGTGGGCGTGTACACACTCACTCCTGCCACACACACACAGAGGATGATCTTCTAGCTAGTGTTCTGCGCCCTGCTTTCTCAGTCCGCAGTATCTGGGAAGAAGTCTTCTTACGTCCGTGAATTTGGATGTGTAGCATCCTTTGTGCTGACTTCACAGATTTCCACTATTTACCCAATTACCTAAGGACATTTCAGTGCTTGCCAGTCCTCAGTTGTAGACAATGCTCTGATGAACACACTCATGTACCTTTTGCACAAGGTTCTGATTAGCTCCTAAAATAATCAGTGAGATTGCTAAGGTGTATACACATTTCATCTTAATATAGAGTACGAAGCTGCCCCCCAGAAACGTTGTTCCAGTTTATACAAGAAAATAGCCAACCCCCAGCGTTTGCTATCAACCCAGGAATTGCCAGGTTCTTCATTTTTGCTGATCACGAAGCAAAGACTGAAAATAAACGCACTTTCAAATGTTGACTGACCATTTGCATTTGTTTTTTGCAGACTGCTCATGTTTTCTTTTTCTTTAGATTAACCCTGACTTTTAAAAATTAATTTATAAGAGCTCTCTTTTACTCTAGAAATATTATATTAATTCGCTGCCAGGCAGTTATGCTGAAAATACTTTTTCCTAATAGTTTCTCGGTTTTGTCCTTGTTTTAGGAGATTAATTGATTTTATTTTGAGGTCTTAAGCTTTCTTTTAAAGTTTCACATTATGTGTTTAAAGTTTCACATCAAGGTACTCACCAACCTAAGATTATAAACAGATGTTTTCTTCTAGTGTTTTCATGACTTGAATTTTTACATTGAAATAGTTGCTCTTTAGTAGAACGTATTTAGGTGTAAGCAGCGAGAAGGACATCTAGCTTTCCCCGAGTGCCTGACTAGCCCAGCACTTTTACTGAATAATCCATTTTCTTCCCACCACATTTTTTTTAACGTTTTATTTTTTTATTTTCCCCCTCTTCCCACTACTTTGAAGTGTTTCCTTTATTACCAGACTCCCCTGGGTGCCTGGTTTTATTTCTTGATGCCATTTTCTGTTTGCCTGCTACTGTACCAGAATCACACTTACTGTAGCTTCATAATGTGTTTTAATGCTTAACGGAGTCAGTTCCTACTTATCATTCTCTTTCAGAAAGCTCCTGGCCACTCTCACTGATTTCTTTTTCCAGATAAATTATTGAATTTCTTGAATCTCCCCACTCTGCTAGAAAAAAGTTCTCATTAAGGTTGAGTTTGCACTGAATTTACAGTTTAATTTTGGAGAAATTGACATCCAAGAATAAAATAAGGCTGTCCATTTATTCAATTTTTAAGTCCCTCAGAATTTTAGTTTTTCATTATAATCAGCTTTACACTTGCTTATTAACTAATTCTAGATATTTAATATTTACTGCTTCTTTTATAAATGGGTCTTACATCTCGCTATTTTTTCTAATTGGCTGTAATTGGCATATAAATATAGTATTAATTTTTTTGAATCTTACCAATATCCTTGACTTCATTTCTTGATTATCTAAAAAGAGATTAAAAAACAGATTATAATTTAACTGAATCTTATAAAACATAAGATTTTATAAGCAATTTTAAACAGTTCACCAAATTATAGTAGTAAAATAGGATTAATCTAACAGAAAAATCAAAACTCCTACCTTTAACCTCCTTGTTCATTCTGTGAATGTCTTTTTCTTTGCATTAAGGAATTTAAAAATATTATTCAATTTTATAAACATTCATCATAAACAGAAAATAACCTCGAATTTTAGTTAAATAAACCTAGCATCCAGCTAGCTGAAAAACAGAAATGCTCCATTTACCATGATAAACACACAAGAGAAACGGGGTGTCCGACCACCAACTGCAATCAATTGGGCTTTGTCACCTGACCAAATGACCTTTGTCTCCAAAATTAAAATTATCCAGACGTGACTGTTCTACAAGTATCTACCATATCCTAGATTTGAATACTGGGACTATGAGTAACAAGAAGCCAATCAAATGAGAAAGGAACCTGAAGACATGATCCATCACCATCAAAGCCTGAAACAGAGGAATCACTCATGACTGCCCCAAACAAACTAAATTACATATAACTGAGAGAACGTCACAAACACAGATAACGTCGAAATATCCCGCTGGCCTGTGGGGAAACAGCCACTCATTTATTAACTATCAGGGTCAGTAAATGGCTTTTATCATCAAACACTGCTCCCAACTCAAGGGAAAAAACAACTTTGTCTAAATAATAAACGAGGAAGTATCCTGAAGAATTGTGAGCAGAAGAACATACTGGAGAAACTAGTTTTCCCATCATTCCCACTTCGAGTTTTTATTGGGCGTCGTACAAACATTTCAAAGTCATCACTTTAGAATATTCATGTCTTCCCTTAATATGTTACAAGGTTCTAAAAAATATCGCAACATATGTTTTTTCCAGAAGACACCTTCTGAATGATTAAAACACCAAGGATACAGCAAAGAGCTTTCGCGAGGGACCCTGCCAGCAGAGTTTCTGTATGTTGACCCTTTATGTCACCTATAAATTTAAAAAAAAAAAAAAATTAGAAAGGAAATTTTTAGGCATTTTCTTGGACTAAAATCATTTTCAAACCAAAGCATTCTTCTTCATGAATGAAACCAAGACAATATTTTCAAACTGATTTTAAAAATAGCAACTTGTTCTCAGTAATGCTTAAATAAGCAATTTTAGAACACGTTCTCAATTTAAAATATCCTGGTGGTCAGGGGCTGAGGAGGGGAGTGCACACGAAGCTTCAGTTTGGGATGAGGAGAAAGTTCTGGACACGGGGAGTGGTGATGGTGGCATGACAAGGTGAGCGTGCTGAATGCCACCGTGCTGTACACTTAAAAAGGGTTAACATGGTCAATTTTATGTTATTTGTATTTTACAATGAAAATAGATAGTAAAAAATACCTTAGCGTTATTCAAAGAAGTTTTATCCATGATCTACGGGGTCCAAAAGGTCTGGGGAACTGGAGGCACCCTGGACAGTGGCCCTGGCCAGGCTCTGGGCCTCCCTGTCCTCTCCCCACTTCCTCCTCATCCCCACTCCCATCGGTGAGGGGCCCTCCCAGCCAGGGTGAGGACTGGAGAAGGAACTACCCTGGCTGTGGCAGACAGGGACGAAGTCTGCAACTGGGTTGGGGCCTTAGGTTAAAAAAAAGTAACTCTTAAGAAAATCAAAATTCTAAAGCTGCAGCTCAAGAGGGTGGGAGGTCAGACTGACAGCCTGTAGAACAGGGCCTGCAGCTGGTCCAGGGGCACTGACCCCCCCAGACCAGCAAAGGTCTTGGACACTATGCTGAGAAGCTGGGATTCTGCCTCGCAGGCCAGAGGTTCTCAAAGTCTGATTCTGGAACCAGCTGTGGGAGCATCACCTGGGAACTTAACAGAAACACAAATTCTTGGGACCGCCCTGGACTCAGTGAATCCAAACCTGCAGAATGGGGACCAACATTTTGTTTTCACAATCACTTCCAGGTGATTTTTAACAGTATTATTGGAGTATCACTTTTTTTAAGTATACAATTCAGTAATTTCAGGTAAATTTAGAGTTGTAAACCATCACCACGACCCAATATCAGAACATTTCACTCACCCAAAAGATCACGTGAGCCCATTCCCAGTCACTTCCTGGTCCTCCCCAGCCCGGGGAAAGCACTGACGAACTTTCTGTCTCTGTATTGTTGCCTTTCTCCTCCAGGTGACTGTGGCACAGGCTACAGTTTGAAAAACACCACGGCAGGCAACAGGGAACCAGTAAAGGCCCTTAAGCCAGAGAATAGCACCTCTGGTTTTAGGAGGAAAGTTCTAGAGGCTGAGTGGAAAGACTGAATGGGGAGAGACGGGTGTCAGTGAAGAAGCTGTCACAACGATCTCAATCGCTGGCCCCTCAACGCGAACAACTGTGCCCTACAGGGGACATTCGGCGATGTCTGAAGACATGTTTGGTTGTCATGACTGGGGAATGCTATGGCATGTAGTGGGTCGAGGCCAGGCCTACTGCAATGCACAGGACAGTCCCCACAACATAGAATTATCCAGCCCTAACGTCACTAGAGATGCAGGACAGGGCAAATTTCCCCGGGAGGCGGGGGGCGGGGGAAGGCTTGAGCCCCGCACTGAGAGAGAGAATTCTTGGCTGAGCATGAGAAAGAATTCGAGTGCACACCAGAGTAAGAATCACAAAGAAAGTTTATTAGAGAAGGAGTAACGCTCCGTAGACAGAAAAAGCAAAGACAAGAGAAAGCAAAGACAAGAAGCCAAGACAAGAAGATGAGGGAGAAAAAAGAAGCCAAAACAAGAAAAAGCTCCATGTGGGGGAATCTTGTGTACGTATCAGTCTTAGTTTCTGTGAATTAAAGTTTAAAGACTTTATTTACCCACTTTTCCTTTGATGAAAAGGGCACACAGTGAGAAAGGACAAGGGTGAGTAGTGTGAAAAGCTCAGACTATGCAGCATGAAAACCAGCTGGCAGTTCCCAGCCCATAATCCACAGGTTCCCACGGTTTTAGCTGGAGGGAACGGATGATTTCATTTTCTGTAGGGCCAACTTAAAGACTGTTTTCCTGTTTTCCTTCCACAGTGTGGGGAAGTGGGTTATGAGGACCCCAGCGGAAGTCTTCCTTCGTCCTGCAGGTGTCCTGGTGGCCTGGCTGCAGGGTCGACCAGCACCAGGCGGTCTCTCAGTGCGGCTGACTTAGCACTTCGGTTCTCTTGCCTCCTCCCTACTTTAGTACCACGGATGAGCCAAGGAACAGATAAGAAAAGGGTCAGACTCTGAGGGACTTCTGAGGCTAAACGAATAGGATTTCATAGCTGATCAGATGTTAGATGTGAGAAGGAGTTAAAACTGAAAGCTTTGAATGCGGAAAAGTGGGTGAATGCAGGTGACAGAAACAGGAATGAAAATGGTGGTGTAAATGAGGAGAAAAAATAATGAAAACGGTCTGGCCATGTTAATGACACTGGGATGCTCATCTGCAGCTTGAAAAAGGGGCTGGATTAGAGGCAAAGATCTAAAAGTGTCCGTACATGAACAACAATTAAAGATAAGGGAGGATGAGGACACACCCAGGAAGAAGAGAACAGAAGTCAGAATAAAAATGTATATATTTTAAAGGCCAAGATGAAGAAAAAGTCAGAAATAGAAGAAAGAATGGTCTAAAAAAAAGAGGAAAACGAGGTCAACGGGATATCCTCAGAAGCCAAAGGGTGCTTCAAAAAGCGGGCTGGTGAGCAGTGTCAAACGCTGTGGCCATCAGGCCAAGAGTGAGCAGACTGGTGAAAACGACTTGAAAGAGGAAATGAGAGAAGCGAGCAAACAGCAGCGAGAACCCCAGGCCTTCGATCTGAAAGCCTCAAGGACCCCCGCATTCAAGGACCCCCGCATTCAAGGACCCCCACATTCAACTCCGTTTGCAAACTACAATGAAAAAAAAAAAAAAGCTGTTACCCTTGGTCATTAGATCTTTAATCTCTTCGACAATAACTTCATTGGCTGCTGTGAGCAACTCATATTTTCCGTCTTTACTCCCCGAGGGATTAAATTCAGATGGAGGGTTGCCGGGGTCCCCGAAGAGGTCCCCAAGTCTGCCATTCTTCCCAGGATATAAGAATCGACTGAAACGGCAGGGGCGGGAATGGGGAGGGGTGGGAGTATCAAAATAAAATTCAGCAGAGAAAAACAAAAATCACACCAATTTGGGACTCAATTCTATAATAAATTTCATTTTTCAAAGAAATGTGTAAAATAGGCAAATTGGCAAACATGAGTCAACTGCCGTAGAATGTTTTAATGATTCCACTCTTTTCTGGAAAATGAGAGGAAAAAGAGAGGGTATTGGATTATAGCCTCTTGAAATGCTTCAAGGAGTTCTCATTCCACTTTCTCAGATGACGATCGAAAGAGATTAATTCCAAATTCTAAGTTGCTACTAGTTTATTATTTGAGGTATATTTAGCTACCCGGAAATAGAAATCTGATCCCTGAAAAGATTTCCCTGGTGTTTCAAGATTTTTATAGTAATGATGTAAAACACATCTGTGGTTTTCTAAGAAATGAAAACTGTTATAGCTTTTATTGATATCTTAATCAATTCAGTGTCGTCTTTTTTATCCAATTCTGAGAAAAGTGCATGGCAATGATGAGAGCAGGGACACTTACTTGGTGGCCCATGGGCTCTCTCAATGCAGAGGGGGTAGCTCTAAGAACCGAAAAACTTCGAAACTATCCACTAACTACGTTGGTAAACGAGAGTCGCTTCCACTGTGCTGCATGTTTAAGACAAAGGAGCTGTATCTTACATGGGGATTAGAATCCACAGCCAGGGTATAATAGGACCAGTAAACATGGTGAACGTCATTCATGGAAACCCTTGCTGTACACGTGGCACACCTGTGTATCCGCTGCACATCCACCCACCACCTTGCAGTGACTCTAACATGGCCAGTTTTTACACCACCGTTAGGAAAGGTCACTGTGTCTTCAGCCACACACCAGATGGAGTAGTCAGCTTGGGTTTAGGAAACGGTACTATAAGAAAAATTTTTATTTGTAAATACTAAAATCACACAGAGAGCAGTTAACTATTCACACTGTGAGATGTGCACAGGAGCCAGGGGTGGCCGAAGGGAAGGCAGCATCACACCTCCCATCTCACCTGCCCCCTGGGGAAGACCATGAGTAGAGCAGTGATGGGGGCAGCCGCTCGATGTGACAACTGTATGCCTGGAGTATACAGCTGAAGCTGTATAAGTTAAGTGTGCACATGAATGCAACTCCACTGTGTATCAGCTAACGAGGTTTCTAATATGCATACCTGTCAAGGTTTACACATACTAATTCTTGATGCTGAATACTATTCACTGGTACAGAAATTGTTTGCAACATGGAGTAGGACTAGCACATTCTAAATGGCATAGAAATATCACAAAGGTGAAGCACTGAATAGGTAAAATAATCACAATGGTCATACCTTTCTTGAATGTGACTTGCTATCACAGCAAGTTTGTTGGAATGATTCATGAATAAGTGAGAATTTCCCAGCACCATCACTGCATCTATGCATTTGGATAAAGTAAACTGTTGAAAAACAGAAGATATTAGAAAGGTAAATTAGCTATCCAAATAACTGTATCAGGTCTTGAAATCATTTAATATTTCATTTAAATTTTAGACAATTATTCACTGCTAAAAATTTGCTCAGAGCTCCCTCCTGTGAAGCCATAAACCAAAACATTTGAAAACTATAGTTCTATAATTTAATTTCTATGGGACCGCTTCTACTTCAGTACAATATTCCACCAATATTTTCTGCATAACATTTATGAATAGCAAACATGTCACATCTTCTGCGATAAAATTACAAGCCAACTATTGCTACCCGTGGACCACATTATACATACTGATCAAACTGTAATTTGTAAGTTTTCGATTCATTCATTCGCTAAGTATGCTGAGCACCTGTTATGTGGCACAGCCCTTCTTTCATGGAAGTTACACTGTCAAAAGTACTACTATTACTACACATCATAGATGGATATTTTTATAATCCTGGAATAAGGCATGTTTCTCTTAAAGAAAATACTTCAGGCAGAAAATAAAACACTGGAGTGTACTGATGTCAACTTCCTGGTTTCACGACTGTACGTGAGTCACAGGAGATGTTACCTCTGGGGGAAGCCAGGGTGAGGGTATACAGGACCTCTGTGTCATTTTTTATAATTTCCTGTGAGTTTATAATTATTTCTAAATAAAATATTTCAAAACAGGTTTTTTTAAAAAAAAAAAACACACATACTGCATGAAATTAATATATGAAAAATCCAGAAATGGCAATATAGACATAGAAAGCAGATCAGTGGTTATTGCAACTATGCAAGAAGTGGAAACGGCAACTATAAATAGGCATGCAGAAACTTTTTGGGGTGATACAAATGTTCTAAAACAGAATTGTGGTGATGGTTATACAACTTTATTATGGTTTTCACTAAAAAAAATCATTGAATTGTACGTTATGATGGGTAAATTTTATGGTATGTAAATTATATCTTACTGAAGCTGTTTTTAAAAAAGTAACACAAACATATACTCAGTTTAACCAGAATTATCCAAAGGCCTCATTGAGCGATCTTACCTGAGATTCCTTCAATGCTTGCTTTCCCCACCAAATTGGGTTGGTATCAACGATGATGACTAGAAGATTCAACTCATCTTCTGAAAATATTAACGAAAATAAAAAAACATTAGCCTCATGAAAGTGAATCAAAGCTAACACTCTCAATCTGTAAATCAAATCCAGACAAGCACTGTAAGCCTTATGTGGTTATGATCCTCCGGTCACAAGATTAACAGAAGGCCAAGTTCTTTTAAAGGTTTAAAGCTCTGTGGGTCCTTGGCAAACACTTGCCTGCTTTCTGTCCCACAGTGCCTTTCATCACTAGGATGTACGCTCCGTGAGGGGGGATTTTTGTCTGTTTTGTCATTGCTTATCCTCTGCTCCTGGCACCCTACCTAGCCACAGAGGATGCACAATAAATATCTATTAAATGAACCCAAGGATATCTCCAGTTTAAATGCCTGGTCAACAACAAAAGGTGCTGATTAACGAGTAGTTAAGAACCACAAGCAGCAGAATTGTGGGCATGGGGAGTTAAAGGGAACGCAAGAACCACTCTGGTCCTGAGTCCATAGTATCACCGAGCAGCAAAGCCTTGTGATTAGGAACCATTTCAAAAAGGTGAAAAACAAAGAGGAAAAAACAATTCCTATGTAAAGGATATTTTACTATAGAAAGAATTAGGCTACTCTTCGAACACAAATACAACTAAATGGGCTAACGCATTAGTTCACGCAACATTTAGACCAAGTACCAGCGTCAGGCGCTGGGGATCCTGCGTCCAAGCTCTCAAAGAGCCCACGTTCTAACTGAAGTAACAGATATACAAACCCATAAACACGTGCTGTCATGAAAAACCCAGGATGCTCGTTTAAGAGCAAAAGGCAATGATGTGTTTCCTGCCCTTATGCCTTCCTTCTTGCAGTTTCCTGTCTCCTGTATCAGGACAATCGCCACCCCACCTTCGATTTGTTTACATACCCAAATACTATTTACTCTTCAAGGCCCCAAACCAGTGCTACCTCTTTCAAAAGCACAGGTCCTAGCTCTCCGTCTCAGGAGAGAGCAAGAACATCAGTCTCCTCTGCATCAGGCCCTGCAGTGAAGAACCCCATGATCCTACTCCATGCTGCCAACTGCCCAGAGAGGGGCACATTATTGTCATTTACAAGATATACCCCCCTTTTTTACATTTAACAGGTGCTAAGATCAAGATGGTGTCTTAGGACTAAGATTGGCAGCATTTCTTTCTTAGTTGTATATTAAGTGAAAGCACATTTCATAATCAATAGTTTTAGATTAGATTGAAATGTGGTGTTTTGCAAATGAAAGTAATCTGCTCTAAGTCGCATGCTCTGCTCTGAAGATAGATCTGCCTGACTGTAAAGGCTATGACTTTTCAAAGCCCCACACCTCGCCCTGACCACCCCCAGTACTGACCTTCGTCTAATGACAGTGCTCACTACCATTTTACAGTTTGCTGTTTCTGATCTCTTCCCAATGCGGCCCGCTAGGCCATGGACTCCTTAAAGAATGAGAATTTCTGCTAATTGGGATGAAATAACATATGTAAATCACACAACAAAGTGCCTAGCACAGAAGCACTTAAAAACTGTGTCTCCCATAGGCCCTCACACCCCTACCCACAATTCCTTAAGGCTCTGGCCTTATTCTCCATCAGGCCCCACCCCACAATTCTCGGGCCTTCCGTTCCTTGCTACTATCAAGAAGCTTGATAAAAAGACAAGAGAAGTGTCTATCCATACATGCAAGGTCCTTGTGAATTCCTTCTTTGGGTCTCTACCCCCTCATTTGTAGACAGGGGGCTTTGCCTGGTCTGCCTCCCTCACAGGGTTGCGGTATGGATGAAAACAAGTAAAAAAAGTGTGGACAATTGTGACGGCATCTGAAAAGGCCTGTTTCTATTCTTGCTCTCTATAGTCCATTTCCACACAACAGCCAAAGTGACCTTTAAAACTTTAAGTCAGATCACAACGCTTCCTTGCTTAAAACCCTAAAACGGCTTCGTATGGCACTTAAAAATAAAGCTCAAACTCTTTTATCATGGCCCACAACGGCCCTGCACCTGGCTAGCTCGCTGATCGCACCTCCCTAGCTCATCGTGCTCCGTCCACTTGGCCTCTTTTTTCGTCCTTTAAGACATCAGGCTCTATAACTGGTAGTATAATGTATGAATAAAAGTCTCGCCCCTTTTCTCCAGGAAACCCCAGGTTCCCCATTTCTGTCTTAACACAGTCACTCGTCTCAGTTTCGATATCGCCGGTCTTCCTTGGACAACTGTCTAAAGAAGCTCCTCCGCGACCAACTCTTATTTAATCGCAAACTACCACATTGCCCCGTCATGTCGTTTTCATAGCTCTTGTCCCCCTTCGAAGTTTTTATTTACTTGCCTATTGTCTGTCCCACCCACAAGAACCTCCACGAGGGCCTGTCATGTTCTCCGCTCTGTTTCCCAGCGCGTACAACAGATAACGCCGCGCACACTGGAGGTGATTCAAAAATATTTACTGAATAAATGAATAAATACATTCGCTACTCCTCTAAAGACCAGACAGGTTCCACCCAGCCCAAAACACATCCTCCGTTTGGCCGGGCCTGGTCCGTCCAGCCCCGGGGTCCGGGTCCCGCCCCGCGCGACCCTCACCGTCCGAGACCATGGCGGCGGCGGTCCCTCAGCGCAGAGCCAGCAGCAGTCAGGCGAGCATCCCAGAGGCGGCGCAGTCCGACTTCCGGCGCCACCGAATGACGCACGAGGAAGTTTGACCCAGACCCCGCGCCGTACCCACAGCCCCGCCCCCAGGGCGCCGGAAGTGGGGTGTGGAGCCGCGCCGCACGCTGTCAGTCTCTGTAGCTCGTATCCCGCGCGCGATCGCGGGGCTTCTCCAGGCAGCGCGGGCGTCTCCGGACCCCTCGGGCTCCGCGGTCCGGAGGGCACCATGGACGACAAGGGTAAGTCGGGATGGAACGAGCCTGCTGGGACTAAAGCGGAGCCACGCAGCGGCCCCTCCACCTCGCACGCCCAGGCTGGGCTTCGGGAGAGGTCACTTTCCAAGCTCAGGCTGCTCGGCTGGATGTGGCTCCTCCAGTTACAGAGAATTCTTCTCGCTCCTGTACCGAGGGGACGGGCCCCGAGAGTATCACCAGGCGCTTCTTTCCAGCGCCCTTATCCAAAGAAGTGAGACTTTGGGCGAAGTATGCAGGTCTTCGCAGTCTTGCTTTCCTCATACGTGGAGTACGAATAAGACTCCCTGTCCTGTTGGATCTGGTACTGGAACCAGAAAATAAGGCGTGTGTGACGTGCTCATCTAGTGTGGTTATCGAGTGTTTTATTAAGTAAAATACAAGGGCAGACTGTCGTGTTAAGGGGTGGTGAACATCTACATACAATAAAAAAGTCTGTATGTGAATAGCCTTGACTTACCATAGACTGTCTGCAAGGGTACAGGAGAAATTGATAAGGTGGATAACTCTGGGATTCTCTCAGAACTTGGGGTCAAGGATAAGGAAGAATAACCTTTCACTATCATTTAGTAGCTGCCATCTCTATTCTCATCAACATTTATCATTCCCCTGTAAGCCAAACACCGTGAAAAGGAAGTTTTCAAATTATGTTGCTTCTTAAAATCAACAATTATTGACAAGCTTTCTGGCCTTACATCCTGATAAATGAATGTGATGAATCACTTTTCCTCTCTCCCCAGAGTTAATCGAATATTTTAAGTCTCAGATGAAAGAAGATCCTGACATGGCCTCAGCAGTGGCTGCCATACGGACTTTGCTGGAGTTCTTGAAGCGAGACAGAGGTAAAGAGGGCCATCCTTGAACACACTGCGTCCTGGGAAAGTCTTCTAGTAACTGTCAGAAGTGTGGAAATGACAGGTGTATGCGTGCCTGTGTAAAGTAATGTCTCCCTAAGCCCAGCTTCTTCATTTCAGTCTTCCTTTTAACCTGGAGAGAATCCTA
The DNA here is from genome assembly GCA_028627145.1 of Eidolon dupreanum. Classification (NCBI taxonomy): domain Eukaryota; kingdom Metazoa; phylum Chordata; class Mammalia; order Chiroptera; family Pteropodidae; genus Eidolon; species Eidolon dupreanum. The sequence goes on along the minus strand of CM053510.1, from coordinate 105,052,139 downwards.
AAGCTACCATTAAATGGATTCCCTTTTATAAAAGAAATATATGTTGAATCGAGTGGCCATTTTATATCAGACTGACCATGAAGCTTAAATTATAGCAATAGTTCAGCTTTACAGCTGTTACTGAGCTGCTGTCTTGTGCCAGATTATGTGCAGATGCTACAGACAACATTCCAGAATAAATTCTGGTATTATCATTCAGGCATTCCAAATGTAAGCTTCTGAGTATAGCATGACATCTTGTATAAACAAAATAATAAAGCTTTTTTTTAAAACGAAGAGCTGGACTAGAGACGTGTGTCTCTAGGACAACCTTCAGTGTCTTCCCACTGTACTTTCAATAACATCCAAACACCTAAGCCTCACCGAACCGCTTCGCAGACCTCGTCTGCCACTGCTACTTAGTTTCCTTCCCTGCTGTCCCTGGCTGAGGGGTGCTTCGGCCATGCCAGCCTCTCTTCGTTTCTCATACCAAGTCTGTTCCTGTCTCAGGGCCTTTGCATTGTTAGAGTCTGCTCCTGGAACCTTTCCTACTGGATCTTTCTGCAGTTGATCCTTTCTTACTTAGGCCTCAGTTTAAACTTCACAAAGCCACCCCTGTTAACTGTAATGTAGCTTCGCCTTTCTCCTCATCCTGCTTTTTTTGTCCTTATTATAATCAATAATTAACTTGCATGTTTATTGTCTGCCTCTTTCACTAAAAAGGGCGTTCCATCAGAGCGGGGACCCCTGCCTATCATGATCACCAATGTATCTGGCATCTAGAATCGTGGCTGGCATACAATATGCACCCAGTAAATCTTGGCCGAATGAATGAATGGCAGACCCACCCAGGGAGTGATACTAAAATGAACATCACATTCCTCGTGTGATCAATGCAGGGGAGACAATCCAGGGCCTGAGAGCGAATCTCACCAGCGCCATAGAGACCCTGTGTGGCGTGGACTCCTCGGTGGCCGTGTCCTCAGGCGGGGAGCTCTTCCTGCGCTTCATCAGCCTCGCCTCCCTCGAGTACTCCGTAAGCACCCCCGCGTCCCTCTCCCGCGTCTCCGTTCTCACTGCAGGTATTCTCCTCTCTGCCAGAATCATCCCCTTCCCCTCATTCTGCTCTTTCCTCCTAGGATTACTCCAAATGTAAGAAGATCATGATCGAGCGGGGAGAGCTTTTCCTCCGGAGAATATCACTGTCGAGAAATAAAATTGCAGATCTGTGCCATACTTTCATCAAAGACGGGGCGGTGAGTAGAGCGCCTCATGCGGGGTGACTGGGAGCGAGGGCTTTGGAGTTGGACCCCTGCGGTAAAATCTCGCCTCTGCCACTTACCTTGCTGTGTAACCTTAGACAAGTCCCTTAACCTCTCTGTGCTGCAGGTCACTCAGGGTGACAAGAGCACATACCTCATCGACTTGCCGTGAGGATCAGCGAGATGGTGATCTATGTAAACGATGATGTTCTTATTACAGATGCTTAGCATTTCAAACAGGCAGAAAAAAACACTGGGATGGCACGATGAGTCTTGATTTATTAGGATTTTTTACTAAAGGAGTATTTTCATTGGATACGTACTAAATTAATCTGAATTAAATCAAGACAGAACAGCTCTTGTCACTGGTTAATACTGTCTGCCTTCCTGCTGAAGGTTAACACTGGACTCAGATTTTTTTCACTTCCTTTCAAATGCTATTACAGAGGTGCAGAGCTGCCAAGTGTTTGTAGGTGAGGAAAGACAGGAGCCGCACATCAAGTCAGCGTCCCAGCGCAGGGGCAATAAAACTTGATGATGTCTCTTCCACCGGCGTCCCTTTCTGCCGTCTAAGCCTTCACTGACCAGAAAATGATTTACTTGCATTTCAACTCTGAAATCTTGTCCTGTTTTATTACCCTCTTCCCAGCCTTTGAAGTATGTTATTAAATAAATGACATAATAATAGGTGTGAGTGGAACTTGTAAAAGCTGGTTGGTTGCAGACAAAGGTATTTTTAGCCAAGTGGATGCAAGATTATGGCCGCTGTCTCAGAGGAGTCCTCCTTCCGAGCCGTCAGTATTCCGTGGGGTTCACTTGCTCTAGTGTCGTTTAATGTGTCACACCCACCTGCATCGGTGCCAATTTAGGCTAAATTGAGAGCAGAGCTGCTTAAATTCGAACACACAGATGAACCGCCTGGGGATCTTATTAAATGCAGATTCTGATTCAGTAGGTCTGGGGTGGGTCCTGAGAACCCGCATTTCTAGAAGCTCTCAGGCGAGGCCCAGAAAGGAGGTAGGGACTTGTATCCACCCATCTTGAGTCGTGGGGTCCTTTGCGCTCCATTCTGCATAACAGAGGTGAGGTTACGTGTAAGTGTCTGCGAACTGTCCCCAGCCCACAGTGGGTTGCACTTACCGCAAACACTGTTTATAGATTCTTAAAAGTCAATTAACCAATATTGAAACATTGGATTTTTGGCTCCCTGGAAAAATCAGATGATCTGGCAGCAGTGGGACCATGTGACAACAGGTAGAACTCAGCCTTTCCACTTCACTGCTAGCCCTGCCCAGCCCACTGCATTTATTACGCTCCCTGCCTGGTACCTGTAGGCCCAGGTGTGCAGCCCATGTCTTAGAAATAGAAAACCCAACCTAACGGAGGCTCTTGTTCACCGCGTGGGTACCACTTCTGTACCTGCTGTGCAGAGAGGTGCAGAGAGGGGCCCCATAATAAATCCCTCCAGCAGAAATCCTTTCCGACTGGTATATGGTCTTAAACCCAGAGTACCATCAAGGGTCTTTTCTCCTGATTATAGCTGATCTGTGAGAAAGCATGCAGAAAAGCTCTAGGGTCCCAGACACATGCATCAGCGGGGCCCAGGGTGTGGGTGACCGTGGGAAGCTTGCCCCTTTGACGGCGCTGTCTCGGTCCACAGAGAATATTAACTCACGCCTACTCCAGAGTGGTCCTCAGGGTCTTGGAAGCAGCTGTGGCGGCCAAGAAGCGTTTCAGTGTGTACATCACGGAGTCACAGCCTGACTTATCAGGGCAAGTATCTCCCTCTTTGATTATGTGCCCAGCAATCATTTTTAAAGACCAAACTGAGGATTAGGATCCACTGTAAGAGGAGCCAGAACATGTCCCCTGACCAGTCAATCAGCTTTGCCTGTGACTGTGTCTCTCCCCGCCCCTGGACGAAAAACCACTGTGCATTTGCAGAGGGCCACAGTACAGGGCCTCGGGGGTTTATTTAGTTGTTAAATCAGGGGGACAGCAAGAGATGTGTCAATTCAAAGATTTTTTTTTACCAGGGAACTATCCAGCAGATAATGAAATAAAAATTTTTTCTTCTGAATTTGCATCTTACCCAGAGTCCCCAAGAGTATATAGTTTTCCTGAAACACATACTTCCTTCTAAAGAACCCAAATTCTTGTTTCCTTCGTCCAGAGTTTGGGATCGGTCCTTAATCCATTAACTGAGTTTCAGGCTAACATGATTTATCACTGTCAGTTAAGTGACTCACAATACACCACTAGGGCACTTTGTTCAATTTTCCCTAATGTTCTCAAATATCATTTTCAGTAAGAAAATGGCAAAAGCCCTCTGCCACCTCAACGTCCCTGTCACAGTGGTCCTGGATGCTGCCGTTGGGTAAGTACCTGGCTTCCCCAGCCACCAATACTCTTCCTCAGCCACTCCCAGGGTGGGTCGGGAGCAGGTTTTCCAGACTGAAGAATAAGTCCCATTCATAAACCTGAACTGGGTAGCGTCCCACCTCTTAATTGATAGCTGCAGTAAACCAGCAAGCTCGTTAGGTCTGGATGGTGTACCAGCAGGCAGGGCTATAGGATGCCGCGGAGAATGTGAGACGTTTACGTAGTATCAGGGGGCTAAGGTCGGCTTAAGGTCAGCGTACCTGATTAGTGCTCCGCCTTCATCTGAAGACACAGGTTTCCCCGGTGGCACTCTGAGATTCTTCATCTCACGCATGCCACTTAAACCAAGGTCACATGTCTCACAGATTGTCAGTGCACCTCACAAGGGAAAATAGGAATCATCATCTCTAGGAAAGAAACACATAAGGCAGATGATTAGGAAATTAAGAATACGTTTAAGAGTAAACATTTTGAAGAATTCTGCTAATTGCTCATATTAAAAGGTAAATTGGCCTTCACCCTACCCGAAAGATCGAGTTACGTGACACTTTTTTCTAACTTAGGTCACATCAGGTTTATAGAGTGTGCCTCACGTGGTGATACATTCCAGGCCGCGAAGTTCTTGTCACACACACGTGTGCATGACAAGTGGCAGTGTCAGGCGTACACCTTACGGCGGGGTCATGCTCAAAGCGGGTTTTAACGCCCCTGGTAGCAGTGCTGGGGTTGTCTCGTGTGTTAAGTGCTCTTTTGAAGAAAGTTGCGAGAGGACATTGGAATCTTAGTCTTTGCAGGTGGTGACGCTACTAACAAGAGCATAATTATTTTTTAATGTCCTTAGCTATATCATGGAGAAAGTGGATCTTGTCATAGTTGGTGCTGAAGGAGTTGTTGAAAACGGAGGCATCATCAACAAGGTAGGAGCATCAGTCTGCCACAGTTGCTGTCCGGCATAGCGACCAGAGGGGCCGAGGCTGCCCACCAGCGTCATTCGATAGCGTCCGGTCCCTAACCTGCCTCAGGGCTGTGCCGTCTCGTCCGATCCTTGCTGGGTTCCCCAGGGCCCTGTGCCAGCATCCAGCGTGGTCAGAGATCCTTCTGCTGGGAGACCGATCTGTATAAATTAGGAGAACGTAACTTCCATTTCCACAAAACACGTTTTCACTGAAATTGGGGTTTGGGGTTGGTTTTTCTTTTTAATTGAGCATATTTGACATCAGTATAATGTTAACATTTTTCTATCAGTTTGGTTAACATGGAAAATTTTTATGATTGTTTTTGTGTATCGTGTATGTAACGTAAAATTTGCCATTTTATCATTTTTAAGTGTTCAGTTCGATGGGATTAATTACATTCACGTTGCACAGCCATCACCAGTTTTCAAAACTTCCATCGCCCCAGAAACTGTCACCATTAAGCAAAACTCACCATTCCCGCTCCCATCCCCTAATCTAATGTCCTTTCTGTCTCCATGATTTTTGCCTAGTCTCAGTATCTCATCCAAGTAGAATCGCACTGTCTGCCCTTCTGAGTTTGGCTTTCACTTAGCATGCTGTTCCCAGAGCTCACCCGTGCAGCAGCACGTGGAAGTACTTCTTTTTGTGACTGCATAATGTCCTACTGTCAGGATGGACATTGCTTCTTCCATTTATCCACTGTTGGACACTGGAGTTGTTTCTACTTACTGGCTGTTGTGAATAATGCTGCAGTGAGCATAGGTGTGCAATTACCTATCTGAGTTCCTGCTTTCAGTCCTTTGGGGTATATACCAATAAAGGACCAATAAAAGAATTGCTGGCCCGTATGGTAATTATGTGTTTAGCTTTTGGGGGAACAACCAAACTTTTCCACAGTGGCTGCATCGTTTTGCATGCCCACCAGCAACGTACGAGGATTGCATTTTATCTACACCCCTGCCAACACTTGTTGTTTGGTTTTTTTTTTTTTTTTTTAATTATAGCCATCTTAGTAGGTGTGAAATAGAATCTCATTGTGGTTTCAACTTGCATTTCCCTAATGACTAAGAATCTTGAGCATCTTTTCATGTGTTTATTGGCCATTTGTATATCATTCAGAAAATGTGTTTTCTTTTCTAAAAGATCTTCTTTAATTCCAAAGCCAGAATTACATATATTGTGTTCCCACTTTTTGTTGCTTCCACTTCAGATGCGCTGTAAGATGTCATCCTTCTGTCCTTTCTGATTCCCAGATTGGAACCAACCAAATGGCCGTGTGCGCTAAAGCACAGAACAAGCCCTTCTATGTGGTTGCAGAAAGTTTCAA
>CM053510.1:104994637-105045733 GCA_028627145.1 Eidolon dupreanum | reverse complement strand
CCCCTGTTCTGTGTGTTCTTGGGTAGAAGATACCATCCAGGTACCTGGCTTCACAGGTGTGGGCCACCGAAGGTGTACCCTGACAGCACAGCCCACTGACACAGTGGCATCAGCACACGCCTCGAGTCCCTCCTTGGGAGGGTAAACCCTCCCCCATGCCCTCCCCAGCTCGTGGGTGGGAAGAGGCCATCCTCTGTTGCCCAGGTGACTTGGGAGGGGAGCAGCGTGTGTCAGGTTCCTGCCGCAGTGAGGTGCCTCCCCCGGGACCCCTGCTGACTCCTGGTCATATCCACTGCCTCCGCCCGCGCCTGCCAGGTGGCTGTACTGTCACCAGATCTGCCCTGGTGGGTGGTGTCTCCTTTCACGTGGCCTTTCCCGGAACAGCCTGTCCCAACTGTCCCAGGATGTGAGCACCTCGGCTCTCCCCTCTGGAGCCCTTCAGCATCCTGACCTTGCATCACCCGTCTGGGCTGAGAGCCTGTCGTCACTGGGCTGCTGTAGGGCTTTTGAGTTTCCTTTTTTTGGGAGGGTGGGGTGACCGTAAGGGAGAGTCTCCATTTCCATCCTTCATTCCCCTGTTCCAGAGCTTTCTCACTGTTGTCCTGAGCTTTTTTTGACTCTTCCTAGTCAATCACGGGACGTGGGCAGCTGGCTCCGTACGGGCCACCTGCAGATCTGGCCGGCTGGCTTAGAGGGAGCTTGCAAAAACCTGCTTGCTCTCAAAAAAATGAGAAAAAATAAGTGTTGGCGAGGATGTGGGGAGTGCGGAACCCTCCGCCGCTGTTGGCCGGAGTGTAAAATGGGGCAGCCGCTGTGGGAAACTGGCGGTTCCTCAAAAGGTTAAGCATAGAGCGGCCACACGACCCAGCAGTCCACGCCTAGGCGTGTCCCCAGAAGAATGGGAAACAGGTGTGTTCAGACAAGTCCTTGTACACAAATGTTCTTGGCAGCATTATTTATAATCGCCAAAAGGTAGAAACCACCCAAATGCCCGTCAGTGGATAAAAAGAAGAAACAAAAGGTGGTCTGTTCATCCAGTGGAATGTTATTCCGCCATGAGAAGACACGGCACTGTGACACAGGCTACAGTGTGGACGAATCTTACAAACGTGAGCAGAGGAAGCCAGTCGCAAAAGGCCACATAGTACGATTCCATCTATAGGAAATATTCAGAGAAGGTGAATCCATAGCAAGAGACAGAAAGCATGGGTGGTGGTCGCCAGGGGCTGGCGCGATAGGAGAATGGGGAGTGACCGCTAACGAGTACAGGATCCCCTTTTGGGGTGATGAGGATGATTTGGGATGAGAGGTGGTGGTCACACAACACCAAATGTGCCCAACACCACTGAATCGTGTATTTGATAAGTGGTAAGTTTTATGGGAAACACATTTTACCACGATTTAAAGAAGAGAAACGCTCCTTGCTATGGAAGAGGGTGGGAGGATGGGGTTTGGGTCCGGCCCGGAGCAGGTGACTTGGCATGCTTAGGTCTAGCTGTGTGACCCCCCTCTGCCCCCACCCCGGGGCTTCCAGGGAACTCCAGCGAAAATGCCCACAGCCACTGCGGGGCAAAGGGCTTGACCAGAAGGCCAGTAACGAATGTAAAAGTGCATGTGACTTAATGTCACACGAAAAAGGCATAGAGAATATGCTCTGATTCCAGCGGCGTTGGCCAAATGAGCAGTGGTTTCGGTCAGAATACAAGGAGAGAACACGGGTGAGGGAAAGCGGGCAGGTTTGGGGGGGGTGCGTGCTGTTCTCCTTAGACGCCTTTCCCCCCCCCCCCCTTGGACCCATTAATGTTATTTGCAACGAAACCCTGAGTCAGGCAGGGAGGCGCCAGGACTGGGGGTCTGGCTACCGAGGTGGCCCACGATGAGCAGGTGGCCGCGGCTTCCAGCTCCAGAGGGGACTCCTGGCCGCTATTCCTAAACTCGCGTCCTCAGCGAGCTGCTGAGGCCCCGGGCGGGTGGGCCGTTCGGGCTGTGGCAGGATGCGGGAGCGGGAGCGGGTACCGGCAGTGGCCGGGGATTCATCAGCAGCATCTCTGCCTCCTCCAGACGGAGCCGGGCGGGGAGGAGTGTGTCTCAGAGGCGGACAAGGCGGCCATGGACCACAAGGACCCCAACCGCCCCCGCTTCACACTGCAAGAGCTGCGGGACGTGCTGCACGAGAGGAATGAGCTCAAGTCCAAGGTGTTTCTGTTGCAGGAAGAGCTGGCGTACTATAAGAGGTGAGCGTCCCTGGCAGCCCCAGGCCGGCTCCTCTCGGGGGGTCGTGCGGAGTGTGGGGACAACGAGCCCCTGGAAGATGAAGATTGTATCTATATCCATTCTGGGGACCCTCTCTGGCCTGAGCACGTGAAGATCACAGTCCCTTTCTGAAACTCTTGGGCTCAGGTACATTTTATAATTCAGAACTCACCAGCTGTTAGGAAGGAGTATTACATGTAAGGGTCACCTTCCATCACCAGTGAGGTCTGGGACAGCTCCCCCAAACCAAACACGGTAATGTCGGTGCAGCAAAGGTATAAACATTCGTGCTAAACGGGATAAGTAAAGATTATAAACCGTTTCACAGGACTTCACTTCAGGTTTTGCCACCAAATCGATGACCAAAATGTGAAGGCTGGCGTTTTAGAACTTTGTGGAGTTGACAGTTGCAGGTGTAGGACGGCGGAGCCATACAGCCAAGCGTTCAGTCCGTGGTCAGTGAACCCCTCGCACATGGTGGACATGGTACCCACTAGCCACGTAGCTGTTTCAAGGAGTTCAATCAAAATAAAAGTTAAAATGCAGTTCCTCTACCGCACCGGCCTCATTTCAGATGCTCAGTCAGTGCCTGTGGCTGATGGCCGCCACCTTGGACAGCACAGGTACAGCACAGAACCCAGAAAGTTCTGTGGACAGCACGGCTGCCGACGTAGACCAGCATCGCCTGCCACGCCGCCTCACACTCGCTTGCACCTCAGGACCTTCGCACTCCTGTGCTGCTCCTGCAGCTGGGAGAACGTTCCCTTTGCTTCTGTCCCTCGTTGGCCCTGGTCATTCAGGTCTGGGGTCAGACGTCACCTCCTCAGAGAGGCCTCCCTTCCCCTTCCCCAGCCATCCGAAAGCGTGCCCTACCCGGGTCACTGTTCCTTTACCCAGTGTTACTTTCTTCAGGGTCCTCTTCTCCCTCTCCCATTAATCCCGTTCGTTAATGTCCTTGTTTTGGTTGTTTCCGTACGAGACTGACAGTGTGAGACCAGAAACCTCGTCTGTCTCGTTCGCGGCTGAGTTCCCGGCACTGAGAAGGGAGCTGAGCGCAGAGTGGGTGCGCAGCAAACGTCTCTTGAATGGAAAGCTGGGGGGAAAGACAGCTGCACCAGACGTGGTCCCTGCTCCATCAGGGAAGATACGAGATGCACGGAAAATACAATGCCACATATTTTTATTGAAGACCTACTGTGTGCTTGGCACATAAGAAAGTCTTACTGATACTGTGTGCACTGGCTGTTCGAAGGGAGAGATCATTTCTGGCTTGGGGTTGGAGTGGAAATCGGGAAGGTTTCTTGTAGGAGGTAGCATTTGAACTGGGCCCCCCAGGCAGAGAGACTACTGGGGCAGAGGCCACTGTCGCCGACTTCCTGGGTCCCCCTTATTCCAAGTACAAACCCTCCCAGAACTTCAGTCCCCTTCTGGAATATTCCAGCTCTCACAGAGCTTTTGCCTTTCTTGTCTCATACCTCTCAACCCTTCCAGTGAAGAAATAGAAGAGGAAAGTCGAATACTGCAGCCTCCGCCTCTCGCCCACCCGCGACTGTCCCCCCAGCCGGAGTCCGGGATCAAGCGACTGTAAGTGACGCACTTGTGGTGTGTGGCGCTGCTCGCTCGAGGCTGACCCGCCAGTTCACACGGCCTCTCACTTCTCCCGGGCACCTGCTCCAGGGCCAGGCTTGTCACTAACTGCCTCCTGCCAAGACCAGCCTAACCCCGGAGCACGATGGGCCTGGCCCCCGACTTTGACTTCCTTGATTCCTGAATGCTGAGTTCATTCTCGGTGGCTGTGGGCAGATGGGGTTCGGGGAGGCTGAGGCATGTTGGAAGGGGGCAGGGCCTGTGGCTGTCACTCAGGGCTCGCTTGAGTGTAGCGGGTGGGGGGGTCTCTCCCTGGGTCTTTGAGGACAACTAATAAGGCTAGTGAGGGAGGTTCCTGCATCTTCAGGGCTCAAAACCCCAGCCCCGCGAGGTCTGGGATGGCCAGGCCCGCCCCACCTATGCGTTTTCTGCTGATTCATCCACCTGTTGTTCAGTCTCTCTGTTAAGTATTTTTTGGTGCACAGTACACACAGAGTCAGGCCCTGGTTGCTGTGGGGGACACACAGGGAGCACCCTAGTTCTTGCCCTCAACTGGACTTAAAGCTGCTTCAGTGGCTCTTAGTATCAAAAGGCCCCTTTGAGATTCCGACGAGAGTTTGCAGACCTTTTTCCCTGCGAAACACGCACAGTTTTGCAACGAATTTCCGGTTGATCGACCCCTGAAGCCCTCCAGATAAAGGTGAAAATCTCTGGTCTGGTTAGCTGATGCCTACTGAGGACCTACTGTGTGCCGGGCGTGGTTCTCGCCCAGGACCTCATTGCATCCTCATAGTCCAGTGGGGTGACGGAACTGCCACCTCAATTTAAAGTCGGAAACCAAGGCGCCGAGGTCAGTCACCGGCCTGGGGTCAGACAGCTCATAAGAGGCAGAGCCGTGGCTCCACCCAGGCGTCCCGGCCCCAGAGCCCACGTTTCGAACTGCAGGAGAGCCTGCAGTGGACACTGCCACCGTGCAGCCTCGTCCCCTCCCCCGGGAGGGCCTTGGGGCTGTCAGCCTCCCAGCCGTTCCCAAGGTTAAGGTTAGCACAGCCAAGGCCTCAGCTCTTTGCCCAAGGCCGCGGCAGGAGCTTTGTGAGAGTGAGCGGTGCGGGTCGGAAAGCGGCCATCGGCCTGTGAGGGCGGGGGGCTGGGGTGTCCCTCACATGCCCCCACCTCTAAGTTCGTTACGTTTGGCAAGTCTTGGCTGGTTCTCATCCCGTGGATTGACCGAGTGCCCAGCGTTGGTGGACGAGCAGGGAATGCAGACTGTGGGCAGCCTTGTTCGATTCTGGGCCCCGGTGGCCACGGGAAGGGGGGCTGCCCTCCGGAGTGGGGGTGCACACCTGACTCCCTCCCAGGCCTCTCTTGCCAGCTTCGGGTTGGGCCCCAGTCTCTGCTGGATTTGGGGGTTGAAGGGCGGTCCCTAGGTCTGACTAGGGATAAATGGTTCCTGGGGGAGGCGAAGCCTGGAACTTTCCAGAAAGGCTGAAACCAACCAACACCATTTTGGCCATGTATCAGTAATCTTCCATTGGCCGTTGAAACTCAAAGTAACTTCAGAAAAAGAAGGAAAAGCTGTGGGCTAAGTAACCGGAAATTCCCAGGGCCAGCTTCAGGCTCGGCTGGACCCAGGCCTTGTCATGAGGGCTCTGCCCTGTCCCATGTCCCTGTGACTGTTTTCCTGTCTGTGGATGGTAGGGCACGCTCTCCCCTCTCGGTGACAACGTGGCAACGATCAGCTCAGGGTTCTGTTGTCTTCTAAAACCCCATGGGAAGCGAGAATGGTCCCCAGAAGTCCGACTCGAGCCTCTTTGGCTCTGACTGGGGTCACATGACTTGTGGGTCTAAGCCAATCAGAGGGCAGTGCATTGATTGGCCAAGTTTGGGTCTCATTCCCATGTCTGAAGTTGAGAGAAGCTTTAACCTAATCCGCTTCACATGGACTGAAATTAGGGAAGGATGGGCGCCGAGCAGGCTCAGAGAGCTAGGCAGACGGGGGAGAGGGAGACTTGGTCTCTATTCTGCGACCAAGAAAACTCATAATCCTACGTAAGGTTTGTCGTCCAGTGCTTGGTAAGAAATGGGATTGACTTTGCTTACACCTTGATCCACCTGCTGGGCCCACTCGCAGGTAAGGGTGAACAGAATCAATCTTGTGCTTTGATAGCTCCAGCTTTGGGATAAAACCCCGGGAAGCTGAGAAAGTTTTCTGCACCCACACAGCCCCTCCACGGGCTGAGAGGTGAGACCTAGAGACCAGCCTTCTGCTGTCTTCGGCCCTTCATTTCCAGATCTTTAAAAATTAGACCTTTCTAGCATCTCCATTTCAAGAATGCTGCGTTTCAGGTGCTCCCCGCACCGTAATTCTAAGTCGTGTGTAATTCTGAATTCCTTCTGAAGCTGGGTCCTTCTGACTGTTTAGTTTCCCACTCCGGCCCTCTTTCTCCAAAACAGGTAGCTAAGAGATGGCCTTTGCAAATCTCAAACTTGTAAAATCCAGAGGAAAGTCATCAGAATTAGCTTCTTCCCCCAGTTTTTCTACCCATACCTGACGAGGCTGTGGTGTCTGAGCCTCTTTTTCAGATTGTCCCAGAAAAGACCCTGGCCCGCCTTCTCAAAGCCTTTCTCCCAGTGACCGTGGCTTCTGGTTGCTCGGCAGGACCTGGGGCTCTGAGCCTGGCAGGAGAAGCATCTGGAATCAGGGAGCTAGACACAGACAGACGCAGACAGGGAGGGAGGGAGAAATCAGAATCTCTTGGCCACGGGACACATGTGGCCAGTCCTGTGGTCACTCGGCCTTCTAGGGGGTAACTAGAAGATCAGACTGGCACAGGAGGCTTTTGAGCAGCCCAGGCAGGACACTGGTCACCTTCGTCTACCTCGGCTGCCGACTGGACGCTGCAGCATCAGTGCAGCCCAAGAGTTCAGGGCCTGGGAGGGACAGACAGATCTTCCCTGGGGGCTGGGCAGAGAATGGCATCCCGTGTCCCCTTCCATCCTTCCCTCCTCTGGCACCCGTGTGGTCTGGTCCCTTCACCATGAGTCACACGGCCTGGCGAGTGCAGCTCCCGGCTGCTTTCCAGCTCAGCCTCATGCCCTGGCCGGGTTCCCCAGCCGCCCCCACGTCAGCAGTAACTACCGGGGAGGTTTGAAGGGGTTCCCCAGCTCGGAGCTCCTGAACTGAGGTGTCTTTCACCCAGGCAGAGTCAGGGCCGGGACGTTTAGCCTCATTTCTCAGATGTGGAAACCAGGGTTCGGAGAAGCCCATGGCCTGCATTTAGATCCTAACAGTGGGAAGGACCGCAGTCGGGATTTGACTCACGCCTTTGGCTGCCTCCCCGCCCCCCTTCCCCTAGCTCCGCTCCCTGAGTCACCAGCTATGGGCTGACTGCCCGGTTCCCTTATCTCTCAAGTGCCCATGAGCCAGAGACACCAGAGGCTACATTCTGGGCTGGACGGGACAAGGGAACCAGAAACTCTGCTGCCAGTCAAAACAGTGAGCCTAGGAGACGGTCCAGGGACAGCTCGTGATCCAGCAGCTGCTGGCCAGAGAGTCCAGGTTGGCACTGCCCGGGCACGTCACGAGGGAGCGCCTGAGTGACGCCAGGCTCATCCCCAGGGGACGCCAGGCACCAGCGCCCCCTTTGTGCGGTCTCGGCTCTTGGTCAGGGTCCCAGGGGCGCACGCTCGCTACTTTCTGTTGAGCAGAGCGGAGGGGCCGACCTGGGAGGTGGGAAGAAGGCCGTGGGGGCAGAGGGACAGGCAGAGAAGCTACAGATCGGAACAGCGGCCTCACACACCAGAAAGGTTGGTCTTGGAGCCGGCAGCCGCCCAGGCATCGAACGGCAGCGGCAACAGTGTGTCCTGTCCCTGTCCTCCTACCCACCGCCCTCCTCGCTTCAGCCTAGAAATAGCTTCCGCACAGCCGCCCGTTACGCTGCCTGAAATGCCACTCTCTCGGCGTCACTCGGTTCGTCTTCTAGAAGTATTCGGCGAGGGGGAGGGGGGCAGTTAAAACCATCTACACCATATCCAGGACGTCAGCATTTAGCGAAACAAGCCAGTCTTTTTCATGGCAGTAGCTGTCCCTCTAGAGGAGGTGGCTTTTGCAGGGAGGCACCTGGCATGGAAGGCAGGGGGCTGTGCACCGAGTGAGCGTCACGGCCGGTAATTGGGCTGGACCCCCTCCAGGTGTCCCAAGGACCCCCGCATATCAGTCTGGCCCCCACTGGATCCAGCTGAAGGACATCACGTCCAGGTGGGCCAACATCAGTCCAGGCAAAATGCCCCCCCACACGTGTGGCCATCCCCGCCGTGTCTCTGGGGGGGCTCCCTTTATGGTAAGAGAGGGGTCCCGGCGAAGGTGGGTGCAGAACAGTATGGCTTGGAGCCCCTGGAAAGCTAACCGTGCCCCCTAGCCCGGCCTCTGGGACTGTGCCCCAGCGTTTAGGAAAAGGTCTCACCTCTTCTCGCCGTCACCACCAGACGCCAGCCGGGTGGTGCAGCCGAGATGCCAGTAGTCTGTGGAGTGCATCACAGGTGATCTCGGCACACAGAGGCTCCCCAAGCCTCATCTGAGACCATTATTTTATATCTTTTCCCAGCCAACCTCTAAAAAAAAAATCAAAGCTGTTCAAAATCAGCTGGGGTGGCTTGGTCGGCGCTTCCTCTCTGTTTCCTTGCCCAGCCGAGGGGCGGACAAGCCTTCGGCTGGTTCCGACCTGCCCCGGCTGGTGACGAGGCCGGCTCTCTGCTTCGGCTCAGGTCCTGCCTGGCCCACCCTGGCTGCCTCACCTCCTCTCCTGGGTCTCTCGTGGCCCCCTTTGGGGCACACACCTGCAGCTCAGGGCAGGTGGGGTAGATGTGACGGAAGACACCCGCGGTGTCACCGCGACCTGTCACAGCAGCCTTTGACTCCTTCCCTCCCCAGGCCCAGGCCCGCGTCTGCAGCCCACGCCGTGTTGTTCGCTGGTTGTCAGGTGCAGTGGCGGTTTGCTAGGCATACTGTAACAACCTGCGCCACAACCTGCGTGGCTTAAACACTACGTTTCTCATAGTGCTGGAGGCTAGAATTCCAAGGTCAAGGTCTCGCGGGGTCAGTTCCTCTGGAGGCCGGGTCGGAGGGTCTGCTCCAGGCTGCTCTCCGGGCTCCTGGTGGCCGCTGGCCGTCCCTGGCGTTCCCTGGCTAGTAGATGCACCCCTAGTCTCTGCCTTCATCTTCACACGGCGTGCCCGTGTGCACGTCTGTGTCCAGATCTCCCCCACTTAGAGGGACCCACATTATTTCAGTATAACTTCACCTTAACTAGTAACACCTCCAAGGACCCCATCTCCAAATAAGGTCATTCTGAGGCAATGGGGGGGGGTTGGGACCCCAACAGATGAATGGGGGAGACCTAATGCTACCCCCAGCACATGCCGCAGGCGAAGCCTTCAGCTGGCGTGTGAGGGACGTGCTCACGTTCATGCCTCCCTGTCTTTATCTTTTCTGTGTCTGTGCATTTTCCTGACCAGGATCTTTACGGCCGTAATGCCCATGGTAGCAGCCGGACTGATAATAGATGACCCCACTCTGCTGCCCGTCCGACGACTTGTCCCCCTCGTAGGCACTGTGTTCTTCTGGTTTGGGTTTGGGCTGTGCCTTCGGAATGTCTGCTGCGGCTACTGCTGGGCTGGCCCGTCACCCTCTGGCCACTTTAGCTGCATGGCCGTCACCCGTATGTTCCCATGTGAAGTGGGTGTCGCGTGATTTCAAACGTGCTACTCACGGCGCTCAAGCTGCATGAGGCCTTGGAATTCTCAGCTCTGTCACCGATAATTCTTTTTGTCTTTTTTTCGTTTGTTTGTTTCTATTCTAAAACCACCTTGTCCATGATCCAGTAAAGAAGGTCCTTTAAGTGACGGGTCAGTAATCAACGCCCACTGTGACACCCCCACCCCCACCCCGAGTGACACTAACGCTGTGTTTTCAGTCTTCACACCCCAGCTTTCTCAACTGCTTTGTTTTTGGCAAGCTGTGGTCCGTAAGCCATTTGACCTTGTTAAAAAGAAAAGGAGAAGCCGGGGAGGAGAGCGGGTTTGAATCTGTCTGCGTCCCCTCGGACAGGACGTGGCGAGTGGCTTTTCTGCTTGAGTCAGGCAGAGGTGAAAGGTAGCAGTGATGTGTTGCCGCTGTATTTTTGGTGCACTAATTGCCCTGATTATACTCTGCAAAGAGCTCACAAATAACCCAGTGTGAAAACTGTGCCTTCGTTAGCTGCTACACATAACGTGGAGAGAAGAAACTTCAGCTGGTAGGGAGAACTGCTCCAGATAAATCTGGCTTGCCCCAGCTTTATGATAAAAGACCACTTTATTCCTGGTAGGAAGTGATTATAGGATCCAGTAACCACAGAATAGTAAAATCGCTTTCACCTAAATGTAATTGAAACTGAACTCGACAGGCCACAGCATGCGTGCACACAGTGCACGCACACACACACACATACACACACACACACGCAGAGCTAATAGGTGGAACAGAAAGAGGGAACTAAAAATAGTTGATCCAAAGCTTGGAGATCTCAGTGGTTTGTTCCTATTTCTGCTCCTGCAAAGCATAACATAGCAATTATATCTCTCACCCAGTTCAGAAACCAAAATTCAAGAGAAGGAAAACTCGGTGAGAATAAAAGGAATCTTATCAGAGGCTGGGGATATCGAAGGACAGTTGGCCGCTTAGAAAGGGTTTGGGGAAAACACTCAGTGTGGGTCAACTCAAGTTTACTGGCCGGGGTTCTAGCCTGCGTTTAGTTAGCTGTGATCAATGATCACGAGTCACGGCTATTTCCAAAAAAACCCTTGGTCTACATTTCTAAGAGAAGTAATAAGCTCTAGAAGCTCTCACCATAAATCAGGTTTTGACACTCAAAAATGGTGTTTCCCAGACGTCACGCACGTACCAAACACGCCGTGTTTATCAGAGAACCACGTGTGCTGTTACTTCATATATTTTTTCATTGTCTCATTTTTCTTCAGTGCCTACTTTTGCCTCATCCTAAGCAGTAACATCCATGAAATTTGGCCTTTGGTGTGCTACTTAAGTTGTTTCTTGGTTCGTTAAATAAATACATAACTACTTAAAAACATTCATCTGTTTACATCAGAATCCTCTTACATTCCACACGGCGTTCAAGTTATTACTTTCTGCATCGTGAGGGGCAAAGCAATTCATGCTGTATGTGCATCGAGTAGCTTTTTCTTCCCTCTGGTCATGAGAAACCCTCGGTAGTGTTTAAGGCAGGAGATGACATCACATCACACGTCACATACGTGCACGCCCCATTCACACTGTCACCTCCAAGGTACCGTGAAGGTGACACGCAGAACCCCCTGCTGCTTTCTAGAGTAACTTTGACCCGCACCCCTAACTCTTTCTTCCACGCCTTGACTTAATTTGCTCCCCTCCACGTTTGCTGCCGTTTGTCCCCGGCACCGCGGAAACCGGAAACATGCTACACCCGAGGGCGGGTGCTCACTTCTCTCCTTCCTTCCCGAAGGTTTAGCTTCTTCTCCCGCGATAAGAAGCGTCTGGCCAACGTGCAGAGAATCGTGCCTATCCACGAGTCCTGTGGCCAGTGGGCCAACTCCCACCGCGATGACGGTTACACAGAGCAAGGACAGGAAGCCCTGCAGCACCTGTGACCGTGGCCCACCTCTGCCCTCGGACCGGAATTGTCCACTGCCAGCACCTGTGGTGTCGCCGGCAGCCCCAGGTGTCGCTACCTTGTACGCCCTCAGAACTGGTCCCTCAAACGAACTGGTCGCTTTGAGGAAGCACATTGAAAAACTGCTGCCAAACTCTTAAGGAAATGTTTATTTATACCCAGGGCTGTCGCCGTTTGTAATAGATGACTCTGATCCCTTAGGATATATATTTAATAAGACATGTACGGAGGCCTGACTTTTGCATTAACTTCAGTAACACAAGCTTCTTTAAGCCAAATACACCATTTGCCACTGTCACCGCTGTTTGGCTGCTTGGTATGAAATGCTGCTGGTTTTATGGTCACGTCTGTCACACTCAGGTGGGAGGCAGGGAAGTGGTGGATGTCCATTAGTTCTGTTCAGGAAATCACCGTGGAGCTAGCACACGCCACAGGGTGCGTCCCCTAGACGAGCAGGGTCTTGGGGGTAACCAGGCGTGCTGGTGCAGCTTAGACACAAAGCAACGCAAAATACTGACGGTGCTCCCCACCCCGTCCCTGGTCCCCCGAAGCTGGAGACAGCTCTGCCAGAGCCGACACTTCTCTCTCACTCTCGTAGCTGACAGTGTCTGGGAAGGGGCCGTGAGTTCTGCAGTCTAACCCAGCAAAGTGGCTAAGGACGAGACATTACAACATTTCGCATGTGCGCTTTTTTTTTCTTGGCGTCTTTTTTTCGTTTTAGCCTTCGCTGTGTCAAATACTTAGTCTTCTGCAAAGACAAATGTCCCAAGGGTTGAGAATGGGGTGTGGGAGCATAGGGGATGGGGGCTTGCCAGAGCCAGGGGAGTGGGTGAAGATGGTTTGGGGACCACATGTCTGGCTGACTCATGGGATGCAGTGGCAGACGGAGAACCAGATGTCCTGTCTGCAACTGGTTGGGGAGTTGGGGGTTTGTCTCTCCACCCACCAACCACCCAGGGTGCCAGGCTGGGTGCTCATGGATTGAGAAGAGGCGTTTCCTAACAGCACTCAAGCTCGTGACAGGGCCACCATTTACACATTCTGCTTTGGTTTGCTAAGAAGCCGGCAGGTGGGTTTTAGAGTTCATAGACTGCTCCCAGGTTGCCTAAAAGAATGATCAGACAGGATGATGCTGATTTCGAGTGGTAGTTCTCAAACCTTGACTGCCCGTTAGAATTCGTTTATTCTCAGAGAGTGAAAAGCATGTGTACTGAGTCACCCTCCCTGCCTGCCTTCCCACCATCTTTAGTTGTCCTTCCAAGGGTAGCCAGTATTATCAGTTCGGGGGTCTTTCCTGAAAGTTTATAAATACGCATGCAGTTACGTAAAAGAAACCCAACCGCATATATTTCCATTCTTTTACGTAAATGGCAGCACACTACGTATGTGCTATTCTATACCTTTCTTTTCTGAGATACTTTGGACATGACTCCGTATCAGTACACAGTGGGTCTCAGCCAGGGGTGATTTTGCCCCCGGGGACATTGGGCACTGTCTGGAGACATTTTGGGTTGTCACAGCTGGGGTGAGGGAAGTGCTGTCGTCCAGCGAGTAGGCTCCAGGGACACTGCCAGATGTCCTGTCATGTCCAGGACGGCCCCCACCACAAAGATCTTCCAGCCCCGAATGTCAGCGGCGCTAGGCCGTGGAACCCTGGTCTGCCGCACGTGTGCAATTTGTTCACGTTTTCCCAGGCCCCACGGATGGACAGATAGCTTCCTGCAGATCCTTTACTGTCTGAAACTGCGTTGCACATCTTCACACCTGTGTGTCCGTCTGCAGAATAAGCCAGAAGCAGAATCACTGGGTCAGAGGGTGTACGCCTCTGTCACACTGATGGCTACTGCTGAAGTCCCCACCTTTGAGTCTACCAGTTGTTGTTTTTAGTTACCAGGGCCCACACAAGGCAAAGCCCAGATGACTGGGGATGGGGTCTGAGTGTGCATGACTTTTAAATCCGTCCAAATTCTGGCGCTCGGGTTGTCACTGCTGGCTTCAACAGCTCAGCTGGATTTGTTTCTGAGGCTGCCGACACATGCTTCCCTGATGCAGTATCCTTGTTCAGCTCACGCTCCTGCCGACTCCAGCCCATGGCACACTTTTGGTGCTATAAAAGGGAGCACTCTGTAAATAAAATGTGGGTGAAATCAGGAAGGTATTCCTGCAAGGCTCTTTTCTGAGATAGGACATGGTAAAATCCTGCACTGGAAATTCACAAAGGAAAGAGCATGTTTTTCTAAAACGGTTCTAACAGCTGAGAGCAATTTTAAGCTATGGCAGGATCCCTACATCAAAATGAGATTCGTACTCCTGAGGCAAAAACCTGCTAATGAATGTGTGAGTCTTGATATTAAATCAGACATTTATTTTGCATGAAACATCTTCAATTTTAAGCACCCGAACTTTCAAAGGTACAGCCATCGCTGAGACAAAAATGCTAAATGTCGCTTTTCTGAATACCACGTGAACAGTATGGTACTTAAAGCCCTCAGAAGCAGCTAAGATCCATATATCCAGCTCCCAAACACACCAGAGGCTGGATGATCAAGAGGGAAAAAAAACCAATCGATCCATCAGGACTAGGTACAAACCTTGCGTTGATTTCTTGTCATTTTCATTTCACTCATTCTTTGAGCTTTATCTTTTCAAAGGGCTGCCATAGACCTTAGCCTCATAGCCCCGCAGTACTGGTTCCTCACTGTAAATGCCAGCCTCCCATCCAAAAAAAAGACAGAAGAAAAGGCAGTCGGCATTTGGCTCAAGGATGGGGTAACGTCTGTTCAGGCGTGGCTGGCTGCTCAGACTGGCTCTGGTGTTGGGTCCCTGGACGTCCTCCTCGGATTCACTTTTCCATCCCATCTTTATTTCAATTCCACAGACTCTTGCACTGTGGACATTGAGATGGAAAGGATACATCCTACTCGGACCAGATTCGGGTTCTCAGGAGTCGGAGATGGACGCAAATGATTGCCAGCCATCAGTTCTTTTCGCTGAACCCTCAAAATGGTCATTTCCAATAGATGGGAGAAAATCGAATTCTCAAAACAAGTTCTCTGCTGCCGAATTCAATGAGAACGGTGGCTCCTGATAGGCGCCCTTCGTACAGAGACGGGCAAATAAAAATATCGTTTCTCAAGCTTATTGAATCACGTGTCTTTAGAACTATAAGGTGCAGAAGAGAAACTTGGAGTATCAGTGTTCGGCTGGAGACCTGGGGTCCAGGTTGAAAAAAACTACCCTGAACCCTATTACCATCATGTGTTTTATTCAGCAATGGACCGATCCTTTGTACAGAAGCGACACGGATCTCTACGCTCCTACTTACGCTGCGTCGTCGCCTGGTTCTGGTGGTGGCGGTGACCTCTACTTACTTCTGTCCCTCTTCTCCCTGCCCTTGCCCCGGTCATCTCGGAACTCCCTCTCTCTCTCCCAGTCACTTTCGGGCCACACCCTGGGTGGTTCTCTTTCCTGCCACCTCTTCTCCCGGCCCCGGTCATGATCCCGATCCCTCGGCCTCGACTCCCAGTGCCTCTCTCGGGATCGTGATCGCTCCCTCTTGTCCCTCTTGCCTTCTCTATACTGGTCGTTTTTAACAACCGGCAAATTAATGGGTTTTCGAAAAGGCCGATCCCGCCCCCCAAACCTCAGCTGCCCAGATTCCTTCTTCCCACCCAGACCTCCTCCCAGGCGCCGAGGAATCCAGCCTTTGAGAGTCCTTTCCAGTTCGTAGTCCACAAATATCTCGTGCTGGTCGATGACCAGGCCGTCGGCGTCTCGGTAAGCTTTGAGCAGAGAACGTTCCTCTTTGTACTCGATGAAGGCGTAGCCCTTCGAAAAGCCCGTGACCAAGTCCCTCACCAGCCGGAGTCGCCGGATGTCCCCGTAGCGGGAAAACACTTCCTTTAACTTCTCCTCTTTGGTCTGCAAGTTTAGCCTTGCCACAAACAGGGTGAGCAGGGGGTCTCCCGTGACGCCTTTGTTGGGGGCGTATCGGGCCAACATTGCCCTCCAGACTGCGCGATCGTGGGGGTCCTCATCGGTGCCATCGATGCTACCAGCTTTCAGCGGGTCGTACTCCTTGGCGATGGGCATCCAGTCGTTCATGTTCTAGGAAGGATCACAGCAAGTGTTTACGTAGCACCTAAACTCACTACTCATGTGATCCCGAGGACCGCCCCGTGAAGTGGGTCCCATCATTCACGCCCTCGCCAGCAGGGAAGGGAGTGGATTCCCAGAGGCCTCCCTGATAGAAAGGCGGGGGTGGGGACAGCATCCTCCAGCTTAGCCACGGCAGGAAACTCACCCAACTACGTTATAACATGGCGACATGGATCAAAATCCAGGGTCAAATCCAGGCTCGCCTTTTGGAGATGTTAAAATGGTCATAGGAAAACCAGCCTGGGAACCGCTGGGGAAAATGGTGTTCTGAAAAACGCTACCAAGAATTTCAAATGTACCGACAGAACGGCATGACCCTCCAGGAATTCCTCACCCGCTCCGACTACGACCAGCATGTGGCCACTCGTTTGTGCTGCCACTGCCGCACCACATCGCTCATCTGTAAACGTTTCCGTACGTGTCACGAAAAGGAAGGGCTTTTTCAAAAACAAAACTACAAGGGAAAATGGTGCTCTGAACACACCGTTTTGCATCTGTCGGTAAACAGGTAGCAAAGTTAAAATGACAGGGATCCAGCAGCGGGCTCTGTGGTTCGAAAAGATTATGAGATTTCTCCCCAATTCCCAGCTGATCATCCGTTTATGCCTTGAAGCATGAGAATTGGTTGCCAGGATAATTTTAGTCCAGCAGACACACTGCAATTGTCATTCATTCTGATCGTATACTTTTTTTTTGAAAGAGGGTGGCTAAGTTTAAGTCTGGCACATGATAACTGATTCATATGAATCAACAATGACCAACATTTCGGACACTGCTAATAAGCACGTGACCAATTCTGTACATCTTTAGAGCCAATGCTGAAAACCAGGGCTCTGGAATATAGATGGTGATGCTCACTGCTAACAGCATCTTTCCATATTTGTTAAAATAGTATCTATAATGTTCTCTCGTGTTTCTCAAATTTCCCTCAAGGGTCTTTTTAGTTTTGTTCTTCAGGGGGAGTGACAGGGAGTACACTGGAATTTTTTTCTCCCAGCGAAAAAGCCAAACACCTAAAGAATAAAATCCAAAGTCAGTGGACTCAAGACCTCTGGCCTTCAGCCTCCTACCACATGCCGTCACAAAACCCATCCTACCCAGGATTGTTCCTCATGCCTTGAGCACACCATAGTCCGCCAGCTCTGGGTCCTCCCCAGCACAATTTCCTCTGCTGGGGACATTCTCTTCCTTCTGCCTCACACAGCTCCACCCGAGGAGGTTCTACACAAGTCCAGTTTCCAGCCTCTTCCCCGTGAAGCAAATTCGTCTCTCCCACAGCTCATGGTACCTCTTCTGTCATATGGGTCACGTTTTGCCCAATGCACAACAAACGCTCTTCACTCTAGCGTCTGCCTCACTTCATCTCCAGATCCTAGGACGCTTCCTGATAAATGCTACGGAACTGAACCAACTGCTGCCAAAACTCACTGAACTTTTCTGGGGGCTCTAAATCAGACAGAAAGGTCCACTTCATTGAGAAATGAGAGGCAGGTCATTACGCTATCTGCTACCGACTTGTAAAAGGAGAACATGTCTGTCTGTCACCATTAACAAGCAACTTTGGGGAAGACACATCTCTGGAACCCTCATCAGTAAAAGGATGATAAACAGCTGGAGCTATGGAAGGAGCACCAGACACAGTGAAACAATTTCGGTCCCCATCCCTGTCTGGCCTATGCTTCTAACGCATTTGGTGTCTTTTCTCTCCCATGGCTGGAATTTCTCCACGTGAAAAAAAAAAAAAAAAAAATAGATAATCACTACGTCGTCTGCATCTCTGCTCCGGTGTTCTCTATTATCAATCCCACTCTATTGACCCTAAAATTCTTAGATTCTAATCTTACTTCCCACCAACACCACAGGGGTTGCAGGAAAAAAATCAAAGACCATAATAATTACAGTTAACTTGTACTGAACACTCAGAAGATGCCAGCACTGTACTAAGCACTTAACTCCCCTCGCCTCTCAACAAAAGCAGGAAACAGGTACAACTATTACTGCCCTTTCAAATGTGGAAAATGAGATGCAAAAAGGTTCTTTTGCCCCAAGTCACAAAGCTAACAAGTAGCCCAGCCTGAGAGTTAGAGCCAAGGGCTTTTCCAACTCCAGAGCTTGAGATCTTAACTATTTCTTTATATGGCTATCATAAAATATAAACCTTTGGAGATGGGGACAGGAAAAAAGAACGACCAGGATTCTGGTTGTTTGAGGTTGAGGTCCTACCCCAAGTTCTTCACATTAAAATCTGGAGAGAGTTACAAAGGGATAAGCATGGATTTTGTTTTGCCCTATTCTACATGCATCTATCAATACCAAATATCAAGAGAACAACGGCTTTACAGCTTATTCATCTTTCTGGCTGTTATTTTCTCCGTTGCAGAATTATGTTGACATTCCCTACCACGATCTCTGCGGAGTTTTAGGTTCTCATCATTATTTCATAAAGGGGGATGAGATGTGAGAGATGTTGGGGGTTGGAGGTGTGTGGGGCGATTAACCATTAAAGACAAATGTGTAGAAGTGAAAAAGAACCTTGGATTGGGAGTCAGAGCACCAAAGCTGAAAACCTAGAGATCTATTTAGGGCAAAATATAAATCATCTGTAAAATGTAGTTAAATGCCACTTCACTAAATTTTTGTCAATATTATATAGGAAAGTGTCTCTGAAAGTGCTTTATAATTATGAATTGTTATACGAATGAAAGTTCTTATTATGCAAACAAACAAAACACGTCTCCCCTTATTGAGTCTGCAAAGCAAAACATTCCCATGGGGAAACAAACTGAAGGCGGGCCCCACAGAGACCTCCCGAGCATGCGCAGTGGCGCCGGGGACGCTAAGGCGGAAGTCTGGGTGGAAGAGCCTGTACCCCCAAACCCCCGCAGTGCCTTCGCCTTAGCCCGGGCCCCTCACCTTCTGGGTGGGCGCGGAGCGGAAGGGGCCATCCTTCTAACCCAGCTATCGCCTCCGCTCCCCGAAACACAACCCCAAAGGTCTCCCGTTTTGCCAGGTTTCAACATGGCGGCCCACACACGAGCGGACACACAGTGCAGGTCGAATTAACTTCGTCCTTCTCGCCAGGTGAGCCCGGCTCCCGCCAAGCCGCTCCCACTCACCTCTGCAAAGCTCGGGCACCCCTTCCCACGAAAAGCAGCGCCGGGATCGGAGCGATGGGAGGGTCTCCGTGCCTGCTCAACCAGACCTTTGCATTGGAAGGAGCAGATTCGTCACGCTGTTTTCGGTTTTTGCTTTTAAGAATTATAATCGCATGTATTGAGCATGAAAGGCGTGTTGTTTTCGAAGAGTATGAAATTCTCATTTTTCTAATTTTTTTTTTCTACGAAGACAAGATGCTGAATTGAACCACTGGGTTGAAAGAGTGGCGAATGTGCGGTTAGTTGTCTGGGAGCCACTGAATTTCTCTCCGTGGCGAGGGGCGCGGTCCGCAGTGGCGGGAGTTTGTTCTTAGACTCACTTTGACAATCTGGTTATATGATGGTTTCATCAGGAAATGCGTATGCCAGTGCACATGAAATTCGATGCGTTTCCCCAGAATTTTCCTAACCCTTAGAATAGATTCGCCTTATGCACCAGCGAAACGGTTCTTCAGAGCTTGGGGACTTGGACCTTTGGGTCGCGTGGGAACTTGTTTGACTGCGGTTTCCTGGGCCCCACCGGAATCCGTGACTTCCGACTCTAGAAATTTGCATCTTCTCCCAAGTCCCCCAGTGACTGTCGAAGCATACCGAAGGACCCCGGCCGTTAGAGTCGCGGTTCCGAAGCCCAGATTGTAAAACCTGGGCGTGGGAGGGAGAGGAAAGAACCGTGTGGTCGATAAATATTTGTAGAACGGAAAGATTAAGCCTTCCGATTGTGCTGTTTTCTTTTTTTGATAGGTCAAGATATTCGGGTGGATTCCGACTTGATTGTGTCACACACAATCTGAAATGCGTTGATACAATCGTGCTTTCTTAAATTTAGTGACGGGTGCCGTAAACCACTCATTTTCTGCTTAAATCCTTACATGAGCGTTGTTTCGGCAGGCACGTGATCTCATTTTCATTCTAATCTTATTCTTGGAAGGTAAGCTTATCTCTGATTACTAAGGATGTATTTATCACCCCGGTCTATTTAACTGAAACATAGTTGAAACGTAGTTGAAACATAGGTTCTAAATACCAACAATTTTCTTGATAGTACATTGTCTTAAAATATATTAATAAAAATGTATTGAATAAAAAATGAACGATAGCTATAGTTTAAAGTCTTTGTGTTTAAAAGGATGTGTGATGCATATACACATAATGGAATTCTATTCACCCTTAAAAAAGAAGGAAATTCTAATAGCTAATAGCGTGGATGAACCTGGAGGGTTTTATGCTAAGTGAAATAAGCAAGACAAAAAGACAGATATTGTATGATTCAGTTTATGAGAAGGACCTAGAGTAGTCAGATTCATAGAGATAGAAAGAATGGTGGTTACCCAGAGTTTGGAGGTTTGGGAGGGGGGAGGGCGGTTACTATTTAATGAGTACAGAGATTTAATTTGGGAAGATGAAAAAGTTCTAGAGATGGGTGGCAGTGGTTATACAACATTGTGAATGTATTTAATGCCACTGTACTATACACTCAAGAATAGTTAAAATGGTAACCGTTATGTGTTTTACCACAATTCTTTAAAAAAAGTTTTGTTAAATATACATGTGTGCCCCGGTATCAACAAGCACAACCTAGCACCTAGACCTTGGTTTCCAGTGTCATTCTCCAATAATAGTAACCAGTGCTTCTTGTAGCTGGTTCAAAGACTGGGGGAAGAAATACGCAAAGTGAACTTGGAGGAACTGATAGTGTTGGAATGAAAGGAATTACTGAAAACGAACAAACCCACCAATAACGATGATGTCTAAGGGACACAGGAACCAATCGAAGGCTCCTGACAACCAAAGCAAAACAATTTGACCAACAAACTAGTGTTGTATTATAACCCAAAATATAAAATAAACATCCATGAGTCTACACTGATATAAATAAATGATGAAATAAACAAACTGGGTAGAAGAGACAAATCTGCCATGCAGAATTCCAAGTCATTTAGGTAGGTAAGTCCTCTCTCAGAAAGATGGAACGTAACTCTCTACCCCTGAGTGTGTGGGCTGGGCACAATGGCTTCTTGCAAAGAATATGGTACAGAAAATGGGGGGAGAGGGGAGTAACTTTCCAGTGGAGAAACACTACTTTAGCCAGGTGATCAAAGTCAATATCAACAGTATGTCATGTTGACATGATATGGTGTGATGAAAATGGCACTTTTCCTCGTGGCCTTCCTCCCCAAAACATCAGGCAAATCCCAGGGAACAGTCTACAGGCTAACTGACCAGTACTCCTCAAAACTGCCAACGTCACGAAAAACAGAGAAAGCCAGAAACAGGCAGGAAGAGCCTGCCCTGTTGCTGTCCAATATGGACGCCGCCTCTAGCCACTTGTGGCTGAATAAATTTCAACTTAAAGTTTTAAAAAGTTAAACATTCAGTTTCTCATGTGCATCAGCCACATTTCAAGTGTTAAGTGGCCACACGTAGTAGCTAATGGCCACCATATTCGATAGTGCTGACCACAGAACATTCCCATCGTTGCAGAAAGTTCCGTCAGACAACACTGGTCCAGAACAGTGTTGTCCCATAGAGATAGAATGTTAACCACATACGTCATCTTAGATTTTATAGCAAGCACATTAAAAAAAAGTGACAAGAAACCAGCGAAGCTAACTTTAATAATATCTTTTAAGTCAATGTATCCAAAACATCATTTTACTGTGTAATCAACAGAAACATTGTTAGTGAGGTAGTTCAGAAATGTTCCTTCTGGAAACCCAGTGTGTGTTTTATCCTTACAGCTCAACTTCACCTTGGAATAGCCACACTGCAGCACTTGCTAGTCACGTGCCAGTGGCTGCCGCGTTTGACAGCTCACGCCACACTGTCAGCAGTGGTTGCTTCTGGGGATGGCGGTGGGGTTGTGGAGGAGGGCGTCTCGCTTTTAATTATACCGACTGAAGTAACATTTGAAATTTTTCACAGTGGGTGCTTATTCATGTGTTTTCTTTGCCAGTTGGGCCATCGGAGGCTAACGCCTGGAGGAGGCGGGAGCAGGACCGGGCAGAGAAAATGCCAGACCGTGATGCGGGTCTGACCCCTGCAGACGGAAGAGAGGGCGGTGTGGTGACGCCAGAGCCTGACCTGCCTGACGCATTGCTCCCGAGCAAAGATTGCCTGTTGGCCTCGTCCCATGTTGGACAGTCATGCTGGTCCCAGGGTCCCTGTCGTGTTCGGTCATCACCCGAGGGCGCCTGGGAAAAGCGTGTCCTCAGCACGAAGGAGGTGCTGTACCCCTCACACTGCCTGGCAAGTTCTTCCCTTATCTTATTATAAATTGTGGCTAAAAAAAATTCACCACCTTAATTATTTCTAAGTGTGCAAGTCAGTGGTGTTAAGTATATCCGCATTGTTGTGTGCCCAATCTGCAAAACCTTTTCATCTTGCAAAACTGAAACTGTACCAATTAAACGAGTCCCCTTCCGCCACCTCTCAGCCCCCCGACCACCACTCTGCTTTGTGTGTCTGTGGCTGGTGGCTCCAGGCACCTTGTGGAGGTGGGCTCATACAGGACGTGTCTGTGTCTGGCTTCTTTCACCTGGCGTAACATCCTCCAGGCTCACCCAAGGTGTGGCGTGTGTCAGAGTTCCCTTCCTTTTTAAGGCTGAATAATACTCCATTGTATGGATGGACCACATCTCGTTTATCCATTCATCTGTCTGTGGACACTTGTGTCTTTCCACCTTGTGGCTACAATGAATAATGCTGCTACAAGCATGGTGAACACACATCTGTTTGAGTCCCTTCCGACACTAAACACAAACCTCCTTTCCCGTCCCCCCTGCCCTTGGTAACCACTTTTCTATTTTGTTTCTTCAATTTTGATGACTTTAGATGCTTTCTATGAGTGAAGTCATACAGTCTTTGTCCTTCTGTGACTGGCCGATCACTCTTAGCATAATGTCCTCAAGGTTCATCCAGGTTGTAGCATGTGACCGGATTTCCTTTTTTAAGGCTGCATGATATTCCATTGTATGGATATATCACATTTTCTTTATTCATTCAGCTGTTGCTGGACACTTGGGTCGCTTGCACTCATTGGCTGTTGTGAATAGTGCTGCAGTGAACATGGGTATATAAATATCTTTTCCAGATTCTGCGTTCAAGTCCTTTGGTTATAATCATATGCTGGATCATACGATTGTCCTATTTTTAATTTTCTGAGAAACTACCACAATGTTTTCCACAGCCAGTGCACCATTTTATATTTCTGCCAGCAATACACAAGGATTCCAATTTCTCCATATACATCCTCACCAACACTTATTATTGTCTGTTTCTTGTTATTTTCCTTTTAATAATAGCCATCCTGATGGGCACAAGGTGATACCGCATTGTGGTTTTGATTTGCATTTCTCTAATTATGATGTCGTTGGCCTCTCTCGAAGGGTCATCTAGAAGGCACCTCCATGCGTGCCACATCTGTACAATTAAAAATTAATCATAGAACAAAATACTTTATAAACCAAGCAGAAGACCTGGAGGGCAACATGGACTACTCTATTAGACATCTCTGTAGAAGTTTCATACTAACACAGTCTTAAAGCAAAGAGCATTGGGCGTGGAGCTAAACTCATTTCACTCTCAACAACTTGAGGAGTGTATGTTATATTCCGAGGTGGAGCAAGAGTCCTGGAGGGCAGGATGGAGGACCTTAATCCCTCCCCCACCCTAACCTCCTTTAATGCTCCCCCTACTCACCACCCTGAATAAATATTTCAGCTAAACTTTTTTTTTTTTAAATGTGCTCTTACACGAACCCTACTCAAAACAAGTGCCCCGGCCACCACCCTTCCTGCCACCAGATTCTTTTATAAAGACCTTTAACTCCAAGAGACGAAGTCACTGACTCAGGATTGCAGGCATTTAAGCCAAACTGGGAAAGCCTCCCAAATCCTTGCTGTTTCTGCAGCATGTAAGGGTAACAAGACCAGGAAATAATCGAGGGAACAGGATGAAAGGCGTAATGAGTGTGCCACTCAGGAAATAAATGGTGCCACAGATACTCAGAGGAGCATAAGACTGACTGTGCCTGAAGTACACAAATAGGACCACCAGATGTTTGCTAATGGAACTTTCTTATCGGTGGACTAATTTAGCCCCCAACCGTTTATTGTTCTATTTTTATTAAGTGTGACCCACCCACTCATTCTTTTTCCCCACCCACTTATTTTTGCTTCCTACCTCACTTTTTCCTTTGTTTAACCGTGAGTGAGGCATGGCCTTACTTTGGACTGCCTTTGGCCATCACTTCAGTTTCTACTCAAAGGCAGAAAAATACGCAGCTGCATATTGCTGCATGCCTATCTTAAATCTCAGGGGAAGACTTTTTCAAAATTATTTTTAAAACTTTGTCTAATGACGTACCATTGGGACTTTTTAAAAAGCTTTGTGGTAGACATATTCTGTGTGTTACTGATACAACTTTCCATATCTCGTTCCCAGATAATTGTACGAACTTCGGAAACATCTTACAAACATTATGTATTTTGGTGATAAAAGTAGTTTATGATAATAGCTGACAACTATGGAGCCAGACACTGTTCTGAAGCCCTTCACAACAATCATAATGAAGTGGATTCTGTCCTTGTCCCCGTTTTACAGCTGGGTAGACTGAGCCCCAGAGTAGAGGCGTGATTTACTTGCCTAACACAGCGTTCGAGCGGCTGAGCCAATGAAGATTTGAGCACTCTTGGTCTGGTCTACAACCCATCCTTTTGAACATTATGCTATCACTCACCGCTTTTCAAACTTGAGTGTGCATCAGAGTTACCTAGAGGGCTTGTTAAAACACACATTGCTGGGGCCCACCCCCCAAGTTTCTGATTCAGCGGGTCAAGAATTTGCATTTCTAAAAAGTTTCCAGGCGATGCTGAAGCAGCTGGTCTGAGGAACACACTTACGAACCTCTACTGTAAGTCCTAATTGTTTTCATGATTTCCCAACGGAGAGAAGGGTCACTATTTCCTGCCAAGAGATGATGGAATTGTATGAGGGATCTAAGAGTTAAGATCGTTAGCACTTTATAATAATAGCCGACATCCATTGATTCTTCTAATGAGCTAGACGCTGGGCTAAGACACCTTTCGTTCAATGGCTCATCTCATCCGCCCACCAGTCTTGGGGAATAGTTTTATTTTTCCCAGTTTAAAGTGAGGAAATGGGGATTTGAAGAGATTAGGGAATTCGATCCAATTTATGTATTGGCAAGTAGTCATTGTGAGGTTCAAGTCGAGACAACTTGAATTCTACAGCCCTTTGGATTATGACGTTATAGATTTTGCGCATAGTAAATGCACAGTAAATAAATTGTTCAATGAATGAATAAAGAATCTTTCATATCAAAAGCATAGCTACACAATGGAAGACGTTTTGACATTTGAAAGGCATGATTTACTAGGTTTCAGTATGTAGTAAAGAGATATATAAAGGGGGGAGGAAGGAAGATAGGTTGCTTTAGAGGGTGAATTTCTAGGGAAATATCAAGGCAGAAGGAACTTTTGACAAACACTGGTACGGAAGAGATTCACGCAACAGTGCTGGCTGGGGATGCTGAGGATGAGAAAAAGAAACTCAGCACCATTAAATTCTTTGTGATAGCATTGCCCAGCGAGGCTGCTTCCACTTTACAGCACTGAAACATAATTCACATATTATAAAATTAACCCAGTTAAAGTGTAAATTCGGTGGTTTTTAGTATATTCACAGAGTGGTGCAGCCATCACCACAATCCAATTTTAGAACATTTTCCTCACCCCAAAAAGAAACCCTGTCCCCACTAGCAGTCACTCACCATCCAGCCTCCCCCAGTGCTAGACAACAACTAATCTACTTCCTGTCTCTGCAGAATAGATTTGCTATTCGGTACATTTCATGTAAATGGAATCATACAATACGTGGCCTCCTGCGACCAGCTTTGTCACTTAGCAAAATGTTTTCAGCGTTCGTCCACGTCGTAGCGTGTGTCGGTGCTGCATTCCTCCGCTCCCCACCCAGCGCTTTATCAAAGAATAATTTACCTAAAGGAAATGCACCAATATGAAGTGTTCAGCTCCACTGCTTTTTACAAACTGTATAAACTCATGTGACCTCCACCAAGATCAATCTTTATCATTCCAGAGAGCTTCCTTATGTACTTGAAAAATTTTTTTGGTCAAGTACACATAAGATGAAATTTACCATCCTAACCATTTTTAAGTGTACAGTTCAGTAGTGTTATGTATATACACGTTACTGTGCAACCAATTTCCAGAACTTTTTCGTCTTGCAAAACTGACACTCTGTATTCATTAAACATCAATTTCCCAGCCCCACCCCCCCGCAGCCCCTGGCAACTACAATTGTACTTTCTGTTTCTAAGAGTTTGTACACAGAAACCTGTAAATGAAATCATATATTATTTATCTTTTTGTGATTGCCTTATTTCATTTAGCATAATTTCTCAAGATTCACCCGTGATGTAGGATGTGTCAGAATTTCCTTCCTTTTTCAGGCTGATTAATATTCCATCACACACACACACACACACACACACACACACACACACACACACCATGTTTTGTTTATCCATTCATCCGCGAATAAGCATTTGAGTTACTTCCATCTTTTGGTTCTTGTGAATAATGCAAGATCAGCCTTGTATCCCAGGAATATAAGTATATAATACTTTTTATGTTGTGTGAGATGCTGTTTCTAATACCTTGCTAAAGATTTTGGATCTATTTTTACTTTGCCCATTTTTTAATCGGGTTATTTATATTTTTTGCTGTTCTTTCAGTGTAGGAGTTCTTTATATATTCTGGATATTAACCCCTTATCAGATGTGGTTTGCAAATATTTTCTATCATTCTGTAGGTTGCCTTTCCACCCTTTTAATTGTGGTTTTTGATACACAAGTTTTAAATGTTGCTGTAGTTGATTTATCTTTTGTTTATTAATTTTATCTACTTTTGCTTCCTGGCTTTTGAAGAAATCATTGCCAACCCCAATGACACAAAGCTTTCCCTTTATATTTCTTCGAAGAGTTTTAAGCGTTTAGGTTTAAGAGTTCTAAGTTAGGTCTTTGATCCATTTTGAGTTGATTTTTGTATGTGGTGTAAGGTAAGGATCCAGCTTCATGCCTTAGCATGTGAGTATCCAGTTTTTCCAGCATCATTTGTTGAAAAGACTGTTCTTTCCCCCAGTGAGTGGTCTTGGCACCCTTGCTGAAAATCATTTGACTGTATGTGTGAGGTTCTATTTCTGGGCTCTCTATTCTTTTCCTTCACTGCTTTTACAGCCAACTAATATTGCTGGGGGGTATGTTATACCGTATTTTATTTCTAATAAGCCTGATATTCGATCTCGGTGTTTAACCGCCGGGCGTTGTGACTTCTGTGACTATGGATTGCAGATCCCTTGCCTCGGAGCCTCCTTTTGGTTGTGAGAACATTGTATCCTCTGAAAACAATGTCGATTTTGTTTCTTTGCTTTTGCTGTTTGTTTGTGATTCTGCAACCTCATCGTGGAAACAATCGGGTACATCTACCACAAAGAAAGTTGGCAGTATGTTCCTGGGAAAGACAAGCTCCACTGCTGAGTTATCCGCCTGCAGTGATTCCAAAGCTCTGATCACACCTGCAGTGATTCGTTTTGTAAACCGCACTGCTAATATTCTCAGCACATGCCCTGTTTATGTGTAGAATGCTTTCTGATATTTCGCCTTGCTTATTACTCTTCTCACCCCACCCCGCCCCATGTGCGTGGCGTCTCCATGAGCTTAAAGTTTGTTGGAGGAAAGAAAGAAAACCAGCTGACATTTTTGAGCTCTTCCTAAGTGCTTTTGGTCACACGCGTTACCTCGGGATGTCATCTAATACATTCCTCGCAGCGACCCTCCCACGTCGGTAGCGTTATTTACGGAGGGGGAAACTGAGGCCCAGAGTTCAGTCCGTTGGCCAAGGCCACAGCGTTGTTCAGTTTGGGAGCCCAGGAACCAGCGAACGGCGTCGCCCGGGGATTCTCCCTTCGACCCGGGGTCAGATGCCGCAGGTCCTGGCGGCCGTTGGCCCGGGAGCCCCGCGCACCTCGCCCCACGGGCCTCCCTCCGCCCACACTGCAGATGCTCAGGCTGCAAAGCCGGAGAGTAGGGAGGGCAGAGCTGTGTGCTTTTCACCCTTTCCCTGCCTGGCCTTGGAAAGTCCGCCTCCAGCCCGGTGGAAACCGGCGTCGGGTCGCGGCTGTCGCCAGGGGCGGAGCCCTGGGCCGCAGCTCCTCCCCCGGTTTGCAGCATCGCCCAGGCGGGTGCGAGCACTGTCACCCCCGTACCCTCTCCGTTCCTCTTCTCGGCTGCCCTCCCTTTCCGTTGTCCTTCCGTGCCCCAGACCACATCCTGGAGGCCGCGCTGCTGCACGGTCCCCAGCGGGGACGGCGGCGCGCCCTGAGAGTGGCCCGCCGGCCCCCCGCGGGCGCCCCCCTCGGCTGCGCGGAGTGGCCGCTCCCGGGCCGGCCCCGGCCGCGGGCGGGCAGCTCCTCTGCCCAGCGGAAAGTTTTCTGCGTCGCGGCGAAGTTGGACTCGGAGAAGGCAGCTGCCGAGGCCGCGGGGGTCCGGGCGGCCATGGAGGAGCCCCCTGTGCGAGAGGGAGACGAGGAGGACGAGGAGGAGGCGGACGAGGCTGGGCCCGAGGGCGCCCTGGGCAAGAGCCCCTTCCAGCTGACCGCCGAGGACGTGTACGACATCTCCTACGTGGTGGGCCGCGAGCTGATGGCGCTGGGCAGCGACCCCCGCGTGACACAGCTGCAGTTCAAAATCGTGCGCGTCCTGGAGATGCTGGAGACGCTGGTGAGCGAGGGCGGCCTCGCGGCCGAGGAGCTGCGGCTGGAGCGCGACAGCCTCCGCCGCGAGGTGGACGCGCTGCGCAGCGCGCGCTCGGCGGCCAGCGCGGAGGAGGTGAGTGCGCGCCGGACCGGCGGAGGGGACCCGGGCCCCTCATGGCAGTTAACGTTTACCGAGCATTTCCTAGGTGCGGGGCCCCGGGTCGCGTGTGTTCTCAGTCAGTGGCATCCAGGGTTTTAGACCGTGACCCAGGGTCATCAGGCTTCAGCATGCGTCACGGTCACCTGGAGTGTCCCTAAAACACAGATTTCCAGGCCTCAGCCCGAGTTCCTGATTCAGTAGGTCTGGCCTGGGACCTGAGAGTGTGTGTTTCAGAGAAGTCCCCGGTGACGCTGGTGCTATTGTCCAGGTGTCACTCTGAAAATCTCTGACCCATATTAAAAAATAAAATAAAATTTATCTAGAGACAAATTAGTGCTTGTGACCATGAAAAGACACATGCAAGAATATTCAGAGCAGCTTTAGTCATCATTGTGCCAAACTGGAAACAACCAAATGCAACAGAGGAATGGATAGATTTTTTTTTCGTTGTGGTATAGTCACACAATGGAATACTATACAACTATGAAAAAGAAGAGGGTGCAAAGTCACGCAGCTGGACGGATGACTCACAGACGTTACACTGGGAGACAGAAGCCAGGCACAAAAGAGAGCCTACTGTATGTGAAATTCAAGAACAGGTAAAATAACCTTGTAGAAGACAGATTGATGGAAACTCCGGGGAGGGGACGGTGAAGGGGGCAGGCGTGATGTCTGTAGTGGTTAATGGGTGTCCTCAGATGGTGAAAACTATCAAGCTCTGAACCAGACTAGTACATTTTGCCCTATGTATGTTATACCTCCATTTTACAAAACTACATCTCAAGAAACAGTTTACCCCAACTCTCCCTTACCATCACCATTATGCACAGACATAATTTCCTATTCCAGTTTTATGAGTTTTTAAATGCTTGTTGCAACTCACTAAACTAATATCACGACTCAGTAGTGAGTCTCCAGCCACAGTTAAAAAAAAAAATCTGTCCTAAATGAATTTTCATTTAATCTTCACCTTATATTATAAGTATTTTACTGGAATGGAGACATAGAACAGTTAAGTAATTTACTAAAGGACTTAGAGCAAGTAAGAGATAGAGGCAGGATCTGAGCTAAGAGATGCGAGTCTTAACCACACCGTCCTAAAACAGCCCTTGCTGGTTATGTTAATGTTAGCGGCTGCACGGTGCGGGGCTCTGGGCCTGTGGAAGTCAGCCCAGGCCCCCGTCCTCACGGAACTCGCGTCCGGTGGGAGAGGTAAGACAAGATTACAAGGTCAGGAAAAAGCAACGGGCACAGGGCAGCCATGCACAGCCAAGAGCGAGGTTTCTGGCCACATCCCCACTACACTTGTATTTCACTACTCGTCAGTCATGATGACGATTATGTTTGTCGATAAGGTTCTGCTTTTTATTCCATCATGTGAGATGGTTGACTATCTTGATGAGGAGCCTGGCTTTTGAGACTCCCGAGCGGTTAAATGACTTGCCCAGGATCCCTGGGTTCGCAATGCGTGCTCTTTTCCTGTCACCTCCAACTCCAGGCACGGGGACGTGGAGGGAGGCCCACAGGGGCGGCGTGGTTCCCTAATGGGGTGCCATGGACAAGCTTCAGCAGCCGGCAGATGACATGGCATATTGTCTTCCCAAACCAGAGCCACCAGACAGTTCCTCAAAATATGCCTTATTCTTTTTTTCTAATTATTCTTCTTAATTGTTATAAAGTGCACATAAAACTTACCACCTTAACCAGTTTTAAGTTCAGCGGCATTAAATACATTCACCTGGTTGTGCTATCATCACCACCATCCTTTCCAGAACTCTCTTCATCTTGCAAAACTGAAACTCTGCCCCTGAAATGACTCCCCTCCCCCTCCCCCCAGTCTTTGGTAACCACTGTTCTTCTTTCTATCTCTATGAATTTGCCTATTTTAGGTACTTCCTGTAAGTAGAATCATATAATATCAGTCTGCTTGTGACTGGTTCCTTTCTCTTGGCTTCATGTTTTCAAGGCTCATCCGTGTCGTGGCATGTGTAGAATTTCCTTACTTGTGGGAATTCATTCGTACGGATGAACCACATTTTGTCCATCCATTCATCTGCCGATTCCTGGGTCGCCCCCACTCCTTGGCTAGTGTGAATAGTGCCACTGTGAACATGGATATATATGTCTCTCTTCAAGTCCTTGCTTTCGATGCTTTTGGGTATCTACTCAGAAGTGGAATTGCTGAATCATATAATAATTTTATTTTTAACTTTTTAAGGATCTGCCACACAGTTTTCTGTAGTGGCCGTACCATTTTACATTCTCACCAGCAGTGCACAAGAGTTCTCTTTTCTCTACATCCTCACCAATACTTATTTTCTGTTTTATTATGTCCGTTTACAGTAGCCATCCTAATGGGTGTGAGGTAGGTTTTTCCTTTCTTTTTTAAAAAAATTTAAGTTCAAAATTTAAAAGGTACAAAAGTATTTGCCTCCACAAGGGGATCGTGATTCTAATCCAAGAGGTCCAGGAACATGCATGGAAAAAAATTATATTTTTATTTTCACCAGCCTGCAATTGCAATGCATCGCTTTCTTCAATTATGAATGTAAACAGCAAATCACAGTAATAGTATCAACACCTGTGACACTCACCAGTGGAAGTCACAGATATTTTCATATCCCATTGCATTGTACTATAGTCGATATTTCAAAACTTTCTTTTTGTTCAGTATTTTATTAGACCTGAGCTTGATCATGTTATTTAATAAAGAAGCGGGTATTTTAATCATAGATTTGTTCTTAGAAGATTTTGATGAGTGTATATCATCTTAGTTGGTTGCCTTGTAATTCTGTGCCCTTAATTTTGAACATTTAAAAATATTGTTCTATGGGTGGACCTAGAGGGTATTATGCTAAACTAAATAAGACAGAGAAAGACAAACACTCTATGATCTCACTTATATGTAGAATCTAAAAAACAAATGAACCGTTGAAACAAACAAACTCACAGATACAGAGAACAGACTGATGGTCGGTTACCAGATGGGAGAGTTGTTGTGGGGCTGGGTGAAGAAAGTGAAAGGATTAAGAAGTACAAATTGGCAGTTATAAAAATAGTCACGGGGGTGTAAAGAACAGCATAGGGGATATAGTCAATAATATTGTAATGACTCTGTATGGTGTCGGGTGGAGACTAGACTTCCTGGGAGGGTCGTAAATTATATAAAATGTGTAACCACTATGCTGTACACCTGAAACCAATATTTTAACAGAAAAAAAAAAAAAAAAAAAAAAAAAACCCAAACGTTGTTCTGAGCAGGGATCCACTTGGGCTTTACCAGGCTACCAAAAGGGTCCACGCCACAAGAGAAGGTTAAGAATCTCTGCTTTAACTGGTCTCTGATGAAAAGATGCCTATTTTTCAGTCATTTGCTTTAGCGCATGCAGCAATGACTACCCCTGACGGGCCGTTTTGCCCCTGGAGGGAACGGACTCCCTGGCTCACAGGAAAGGTGCCCTTCGCATGTTGGCAAGCAGAGCTAAGGGGCCTGGCCCTCGACAGTCAGCGGCCTCTGCCCCGCAGCCCTGACCACCCGCTGTGTCTTCACACCCGCCAGTCCGCCTTGGGCTGATGGGAAGAACGTGGTCACCACTGCATTCCTCTGTATAGTCTGCCTTATTCTCTTTATCACCTGTAGAATATTCCAGAGTGCCGTGGTGCCTTAGTTTATTTAAGTAGGCTTCTACTAATGAACACTTAGGTTGTTTTTAAATGTTCATTTTAACTTTAGTTTGAAGAAAACTTCAAACCTATGGAAGAGTTGCAAGATAAGTCCCTGCATGCATTTCACCTCAATTCAGGTGTTGTATTCGGGTGACTACAACGTGCACATATGCATATGTAGACATGTATACGTGTATGTATACACACGTACAAAACTAACATTTAGGTATGTATGTTCTTTGTTCACTCATATATTTTTGCTCAAGCATTTGAGTAGATGTATGTTAGTTGCAGCATTAGTAAAAGATTAGAATCATTTACCCCAAATACTTCAGCGTGTATCTCCAAAGACACACTATTACATAGCCATAATTAGTGATCAAATTTAGGGGGGAAAGTTAATAGAATACTAGGATCTCATATACCATCCACATTCAAAATTCACAATAAGGTCCTTTGTAGCAGCGGTCCTCAACCTTTTTGGCACCGGAGACCTGTGCTTATATGAGCATCTCACGTCTGACGATCTGAGGCGGAGCTGAGGCGGTGATGCTGGTGCTGGGGAGCAGCCGCGAATCCAGATGAAGCTTTGCTGTCTCACCCACTGCTCGCCTCCTGCTCTGCGGCTCAGTTCCTAACAGGCCATAGACCGTTACTGGTCCACAGCCCTGGGGCGTGGGGACCCCTGCTTTGTAGCATTTTCGTTCCTGATACAGGGTCTAATCCAGGGTCATACGGTGCCTTTAGGTGGCGCATTCTCCGGTCACTTTCATCTAGAAGAGCTCCTCAGCTTTTTCTTGCCTCTTATGGCCTTAACATCTCCGGAGATTAAACATCAGTTGGTTCGTAGAGTCCTTCAGTTGGTTTGTTCTGATGTTTCCTCATGATTAGATTCAAGTTATGCACATTTGGCAGGAACACCATGGAAGTGATGCTGTGACCTCCTGAGTGCGTCGTGTCTGGAGGCCCCTGATGTCAGCTTGTCACTATCTGCGATGTTCATTTCCATCATTTGGTTAAGGTGGTGTCTGCAAGGTTTCTGCACTGTAAAAGTGCCCTTATTCCCTTTGTAATCAGTGAGTAGCCTGTGGAAAATACCTTGAAACTGCGTGAGATATCCCATTACTCAACACATTTTCACCCGAAGGTTTTAGATCCATTCATTAGTCTTGCCTGAATCAATTATTACTGGGATGGTTGCAAAAGGATGATTTTTCAACTCTGTCATCTTTTACGCATATTAATTGGCATTCTGCTGTGAAGTAGTTTCCCCTCTCCCTCCCCTGTATTAGAGTTCTCCAGAGAAACAGAATGAATAGGATATAGATAAATAGAGATAAAGATATGGATGTAAGAGATTTTTACGGGAATCGGCCTCTGCAGTTATTAGAGGCTGAATGTCCCATGACGTGTCGTCTACAGCTGGAGAAGTAGGACAGCCAGCGGTGTAGTTCAGTCTGAGGCGGAAGGCCTGAGAATCGAGGGGCTGATAGTGTAAGACCTGGTCTGGGTCCAAAATGTCCGAAAGCCCAAGCACCAGGAACCTCTGTGTCGAAGAGCAAGAGAAGATGGCTGTCCCATCTCAAGCAGAGCGAGTGAATCCATCCTTCTTCTACCTTTTCTCTTCTGCCCACAGGGGTGAGAGCCTGGCTCAAATGCCGATCTCTTCCGGAAACACCTTCACAGACTCAGCAGAAATGGTTTAACCAGCCATCAGGGCCTCCAGGAGCCCATCCCAGTTGACACATAAAATTAACCATCACATTCCCATTCATTAATGGGAATGTTAATTCAAAAATTTAAGTGCGGATTCTGGAATTCTCTTTTAACTTGACATGCTATTATCCGTTCCTGTTATTCATTTTGACGCTCAAATTGTTTTCAGTTTGGCCACTAGGCGCTGCTTCCAACGGTATCGTTTTTGATCTCTCCACCCCTCACACAAAGAAACACTCCAGGCCCATCTCGTACTTTCCCAGGAGCCCTGGTTCTTTTCTTGGAGAATGATTCTCAGCACTTCTGCTTCTTTCCCATCAGCTCTCATCGGGCCCCCGGGGAGTCACAACACTAGAGGACTTAACATCCTCTCGAGGGGAAACTGTACAAGTGATGTCTTTTCTTCCAGGTAAACCTGGGCCCGGACAAGATGGTGGTAGACCTGACAGATCCCAACCGACCACGCTTCACTCTGCAGGAACTGAGGGACGTGCTCCAGGAGCGCAACAAATTCAAGTCGCAGCTGCTGCTGGTGCAGGAGGAGCTGCAGTGCTACCGGAGGTGGGCGCTGCCGCCAGGGGGCGCCGCGCCGCCGAGCCTGGCCTGCCAGGGGCTCCCCGATAGGCTGCGTGTTCAGCCGGCTTCTCAAAGGCTCGCTCTGTGCCGGTCCTGTGCTGGGTGGGGTGTAGCAGGGAGCAGAGCAGAGAAAGTCGATGGTAATCGAGGGGAAAGACAGGCCAGTCTGGTGTAAGTGCTCGAGAGAATATAAACCAAGGCGGCATGAGAACGAAGTGCCGAGGGAGGTGGGGGAAGGACCCGCTTTAGATCGGGTCTTCAGGGTCAACCCCTTTGAGGTGAATGAGAAGAAGCAGCCAACGATGTAAAGGTTTGATAGGGCTCGCTTAGCCAATTGAAGAGACCCAGCATGGCGGAGCCCAGAGCACCAGGCAGAGGATGGTCAAGAAGAGGCTGGGGAGGTACGCCTGGTTGGCTACAGGAAGGAGCCCTAAGTTTATACTAAGTGTAATAAGAAGTCATTGGGATGTTTTAATCAAAGGAATGACAAAATCTGATGTACTTAAACCACCACTGTGGTGATTTTGATAACTGAACTACTTGGTTATGTAGGGGAATGTCCTTGTTTGGAAGTACACATCGATGCATTTAGGAATGAGGGTAAAATGTCGCCATCTTACTCTCAAGTGGTTCAGAAAGAAGATAGATGCATGGATGGGTGGATGGATGGGTAGATGGGTGTGTGGATGGGTGGATGGATGGATGGGTGGATGGATGGATGGATGGATGGATGGATGGATGGATGGATGGGTAGGTGGGTGGATGGGTGGATGGGTGGATGGATGGATGGATGGATGGATGGGTGGATGGGTGGATGGGTGGATGGGTGGATGGGTGGATGGATGGGTGGATGGGTGGGTGGATGGATGGATGGATGGATGGGTGGATGGGTAGGTGGGTGGATGGGTGGATGGGTGGATGGATGGATGGATGGATGGGTGGATGGGTGGATGGGTGGATGGGTGGATGGGTGGATGGATGGATGGATGGATGGGTGGGTGGGTAGGTGGGTGGATGGGTGGATGGATGGATAGATGATGGATGATGGATGAATGGATCAATCAATTGATATAGAAACATAAATAAGCAATGAGGGGAACTAGGCAAGTAGTATTTGGGAAGTCTTTGTACTAATCTTACAAGTTTTCGGTAAGTTTGAAATTACATAAAAATTAAAATTACAAAAGATCACAATAATCTGTATAGAGAAGGGACTATAGGACGAAGAGGAGAGGAAATGAGGAAGGTTTGGACCTCGCTAGATCCGTCTGCGACTCTCTTTCCCAAAATGTTGTATTTCACGGAGGTGTTTCTTGAAAAGGGGGCTCCACGGTCGAACAGTTCTGGGAAACACGAGCTCAACAAAGCAGGTTTCTGTAGAGGCAGAAGAAGGAAAGACCAAGAGAATAAAACCACAGCGCCAGCTAATGTTTATCGGTGCTTACCGTGTGCCAGGCGCACTGCTACGTAGATCCCGAGCCTCGTTTCGGTTGG
Organism: Eidolon dupreanum; assembly: GCA_028627145.1. Taxonomy (NCBI): domain Eukaryota; kingdom Metazoa; phylum Chordata; class Mammalia; order Chiroptera; family Pteropodidae; genus Eidolon; species Eidolon dupreanum. The sequence continues at coordinate 105,009,470 of CM053510.1, read as the reverse complement.
TGTTCACAGCAAGTCCCCGAGTTACAGCAACGCCATCCCCAAGATGATCTCGGTTCAGATTGGTCAGATACCCCCTTAAAGTCCACGGCGGGTGGTGGCAACCGTGAGACGTGACCTCGGACAGCCTGACATCAGAGCCCGTCTGGACTCTGAAAGTTTCAAAGTGAGGGTGAGGACGTGTCCTGATTCAAAACACAGCCCACGTGATATTACTCTTTAAGCCCTTTCGATGGAGCCTGGTTAAGAGGACAGCAGTAAAGTGAACACGCGCCAGGGAGGCAGATCCAAGACAGCTGAGTCCTCTTCGTCTCATTTACTAAGTACGTCAGACACAGGTAGTTAAAGACGGGAACCGCCAAACTGCCGACGCCGCGAGCAGCTCGCTGGGGAAGAAAGCAACGCGCTCCCGTGGCCGTTCTGAGTTCCCGGAGGACGCGGACGTGCACTCGCCATCCGGCGCGGGCCAGGGGACGGGGAGACGGGCAGCGGGATGGCTTCGCCTCGCGTCTGGTAGGCTCGCGAGGCCGGCACGTCAGCTGAGATGTTCTCTCGGCCGCGGTTCGGGGGCCCAGGCTCACGCAGTGCTCGTTTTGGATTGCAGGCGGATATGGTAGGCTGTTTCCAGAGATGGCCACGGCGGGTGTCCCGTCCTGCACGCTTCCGCCCCTCTCGTCGAGAGGGAGGGTCTCTCTTCTCTCCCCGTGAATCCGGGCCGCCCTGTGACTTGCTTTGACCGGTGGAACGTGGTGAGAGCGATGCTGTTTGGCCTTCCTGGGTTAGGGCTCGAAGAGGCCTTGAGGCTTCTGTTTTGTGCCCCTGGAGAGGTGTGAACTGAGGTGTCCCAGCCGACGGCCTTAGCTGTCCCCGGTGGATCCTCCTGCTGAATGCAGCCACCTGAGAACCAGCAGGGGACGCACCAAGCCAACCGTGAGAAAGAGAGCCATCGTGAGGAATCATAAATTATCATTGTTTAGATTGCTAAGTTGTAGTGTGTTATGTAACAATAGATCATGGAAAACGGGAATTTTTAGATGATGCCTCTTGCAATAATATTGATTATGATAAAAATACAAATAATATTAAGTAATGAGGGCCCACTCTTTGCGAAGAAGGAGACAGAAGGATGAATTCTGCTCTCTGATACTCCTGCCTGAATGGGTGTCTCAGCTCCGGCTGCCAAAGCGTTGTAGACTGGGCGGCTTAGACAGTAGAAATTTCTTTTCTCCCAGTTCTGGCAGCTACAAGTCCAAGGTGGAGGTACCAACATGGTTGCTCCTGACTACTCCTGGCTTATAGACCGCTTCCTTCTGGCTGTGTCCTCACATGGTGGAGAGAGAGAGAGCAAGCCCTCTGATGTCTCCTTATGAGGGCGCTAATCCCATCATGAGGGCCCCACCCTCGTGACCTCATCTAAACCTGACCGTCTCCCAAAAGCCCATCTCCAGATACTGTGACACCTGGAGCTAGGGCTGCAACATATGAATTCTGGGAGGACACAATTCAGTCCCTGGCAAGGAAGAAACACCCCGGGCATACATTTGCCAGACAGCTCCACAACAAGATAGCTAAGTGGATCTAATGAGCTTACCGGGTCACGCTTTGAAATGCTTCATTGTGGTCAGGCTTCTTTCCATTGCAAGTGGCAGAAATCCAATTTAAACTAGCTTAAGCACAAAAGGAACCTTATTGGCCCACATAGCCGGGAAGGGTCCTGGAATTGCTCTCAAATGTAAAGAAAATCGGCAGCCAAGGCCTCCAGGTTGGCACGAGGAACTGGGTGCCTCTTCCTTTCCTCTTCACTTCTGTTTGTTTGCTGTTCTCATCTTGTATTACAGACAGTACTTCTTTGAGTCATAGGAAATATGGCTGCTGTTGAGCAAGTCCCAGTTGAGCAAGCGAGCGGGAACAGCCTTCCAACGTGCGTACCTCAAGTCCAGGGAGATACGCTGGCCCTCTTTGGGTCACCTGACCTCAAAATCTTGTCAACCTCAATCTAGCTCTTATCGCCATCTGACTTACTATATAGTTTTTTTTTTTTTAACTTATTTATTTGTTCATTGTTTCCTTCCCCACTGGAATATAAATTTCACGAGAGCAGACATTTTGTCTGTTTTCTTCATTTTCTATCTCTATAGTACCTTGACACATTATGTTGCTCCGTAAATATTTGTCGAATGCATGAGCACCATGTATTATTATCTCTCTTATCAATCCTAGGAGGTCGGTACTTTTACTATCCCAATTTTACCGATTATGAAATCAAGGCTCCAGTTAGAGAAATCGTACATGGTCCTATTCCTACAAAGGGGACAAACTTGCAGTAGCGGCCAGTGTAATCGGACAAGAGAAAAAAGGTGTTGGCGTTGGAAACGTGGAGGGAAGAGTCTCAATCCTTCTGGCTCCAGAGCTTTGGGCGACGATGTTATTCATATAACTACTAAGATCCTTCGCTTTCAGAGACGCACAGGGGTCTGCAATAAAACAACCCATGTATTTGTCCCCCTTTTTTTTTCCAGCGGCCTGATTCCACCGAGAGATGGCCCTGGAGGAAGAGAAAAGGATGTTCTGGTCGCCAGGACCAGCAGCGCCAGCAGTAACCAGGAGGAGAGGACAATCATAAGGAAGCTGTAAGTCCCCTTGCCGCGCCCTGTCACCACCAAGTCAAGGCGGGAGTGGAGGCAAGAGGAGGCCAGCCCCCCGGGCCAAGGGGGCCTGCTCTCCCCGTGGGGGCTGCAGCTGATAGGAAAACTCGGTGCCATGCCGTGTAACATGATCTCTTCTGGGCAGTGGTCTAACCACTTGACATATGTTCATTCATCGATTCATCACAGCGACCCTGTGAGGGAGGAACTGTTATTGCCCCATTTTACAAGTATCTACGGAGGGGTAAAGTAACATGTCCAAGGAAGTTCCCACGGAGAGTAAATAGTGAAGTCAGGGTTTGAATCCACAGAAGTCCAGAGTCTACACTCCACTACCTTCCTATGATATAATAGCAATGACCAAGAAATAATATTACAACAATAAGAAAAACATAGCAACCGTAATTATTGGAATTTAAGGGGCTAATTCATCGCTTCTGTCCTCCAACTTTGGAGGATGCCTGTGTGTCCCAGCGTTGGGACACGTGATGCAGCTCCCTTTGAATACTCCGCTCAAGTTCACACACCACCGCTAAGCACTCGTGTCTTCGGGGGCTACGCCTCAAACCATAGGGTATGGGACGCTCGTGCAAAATTCAGATTCTCAGCAATCACGTCAGTGGTTTGAGGATGAGGCCTAGAAATCTGGATTTTTAACAAATCCCCAGGGCTCTTCTGATGCGGGGAGCCCTTGGGCCACACCTCGAGATGTGCCTTCTCAGTCACCAGGTGCCATTTACCACCCCCGGTCTCTTCCATGGAAACTGAGAAACAGCCTCCGTCAGGGATTTCAAGTGCGAATCCCTTCTGGGGCCAGGCGCTTAGTATGGATGAGTGACAGAGGGATGGAGGAGTCAGGGGGACACTTGTCCTTCAGCTCCGTCAGGCTGAGGGATAACATGTCACCAGGGTTTCTGATTCTTGAGAAAAGCCGAGAAACCAGGTTTGTTCACGGAATCTGATTTCCAGATGCCGGCAAATTATTTAAGTTTAAAAGTAAAGACTGCGCATCGAAAAATTAGAGTAACGATAATAATAGAAAAATGAAAGTATAAAAAAGTAAACTAAAATAAAAATCGTGCGCTCCTAAGGAACCGCCGTTGCAGGCTTCGTTGGGCCCTCGGCCACCAGGCTGCCACCCCTGCTCCCCACTAGTCCCGCTTCTGAGGGAGGGCAGCTTGGCAGGCGACAGAGAGAGGGGACCTCCTTTCTTCCATTCGTCCAGTCGCTGAGTCTGTGTCGTGTGCGGGAGTCCTGCCGGGCCCTGGGGACGCAGCACTGACCTGTCTCCCAAGGACGCAGTGGGCGCCCATTTCACATGGAAATATATTTGAGGGGTCGGCAATTCTGACCTGGGGTTACCTCCCAGGGCAGGTTTGATATGCCTTCATTTCAAGAGAAAGGAGGGAAAGAATTGTTTCTTTTTTTTCTTTTTAGATCTCAGGAACAGAGGTGTAAGTGAGTGGTTCTCAGTCCCTTCATTGCCAGCACAAGACCCCTTTCTGGTTGATTTTCATTTAGTCCCCTTTTGTCCCCTCCCCCTCTTCCCATTCTACTTCCTGGCTCTCCTCTCCCCAGTCATTCCGATATGGTATTCTCTGTGTCATACACTGTATATTGTTTTGCGTGGATGGATTTTCAATACATGACTGATTTTTTTAACACTTCATCCTGTTTCCTTGTGTTTTCTTTTTTCACTAAGCACTCTCGTTTTCTTTTTTATTAGGCACTCTTTTTTTTTTTTATTTTAATAATACATTTTATTAAACCAACATCCAAAATATTATCACTTCAACATGTGATCACTATAAACCATGGTCCATGAGATGTTACATTCTTTTTTAAAAAGTAGTAAGCCCTTGTGTACGACCACGCCACCCTGAACAAGCTCGATCCCATCGCAGCTCGGAAGCTAAGCAGGGTCGGGCCTGGTTAGTACTTGGATGGGAGACCGCCTAGGAAGACCAGGTGCTGTAGGCGTAAAAAAAAGGAAAAAAAAATAGTAAGCCCTCTAAATCTGATGTATATTATACACTTATTTCGACAGTGCAGAAGCCACGTGTAGCTAGTGGCCTCCATTTAGCTGGTACGTGGAAATATCCTTTAGGCTTGGAGAACTGAGCTCACATGATTCTTAGTTTTGTTTTTTTTTTAAATCACAATGCAATATACAGAACACACAATGTACAGTTAGCCATTTTTAAGGGGGCAGTTCAGTCGCATGAGGTACATTTACAATGTTGTACATCCATCACGTCATCCATTTCCAGAACTTTTTCATCATCCCATCCTGAACTTCTGTGCTCATTAAACACTAACCCCCCCTCCCCGCTTCTCCCAGCTCCGGGCACCCACCATTCCGCTTTCCGTCTCTGTGAATTTAACTACTCTAGGTACCTCAAGGGTGGAATCTTACACCATTTGTCTCCCGCGTCTGGTCTAATTCACGCAGCGTAAGGCCCTCCAGGTTCCTCCGTGCCGTAGCCTGTGTCAGGATGTCCTTTTTCGGGCTGAATAATATTCCAGTGTGTGGACGGACCACATTTTGTTTATCCGCCCGCCTGTCGATGGACATCAAGCAGTTTTAAAAATCTGTCCATGCAGCAGTGTAGACATCCATGTCGTTGCTCCCGCCCCGCTCCCCCAGCAATGGGGTCCCGGGTGCCCTTCTGCGGCCCCTGAGGTAGCAGTGCTGCGGGGAAGGGCTTTGTGTGGCTCCTGTCCTCCCGTGGACCTGCACGGGAATTCCCCAAGGTTGTAGAGATCCAGGAGTGAAACCGTGGGGTCACGGCAAAAAAATGTCTCACTCAACAGGAGTGACCGAAGAGATTTAGAGAATGGACAGTTTACAAGTGTGCAAGCAGAGTTAAGGTCCCCTGAGGGATAGAGGAACACCCAGGGGTGGCAACAGAGGGTGGAGGGGAGGGAACTGTGAGGGAGAGAGAGGGGAGTCAGACAGGAGCGTGGCCTGCAGAGGAGGACTTGCAGGGGCGGGGCCAGGGAGTGACCCTGACCTTCCTCCCACCTTCCCAGCTCCTGCTGGTGCCTCCCCCTGGAGCCCAGCCAGAAACCGGAGTTTGGGTGGGTGGGGGGCTTGTTGACATCCTGCCCACAGGTTCACCTCCTCCAGCTGAGAGGAGGGTGGACAAAGGAGGAGATGGGTGTAGGAGGCCAACAGCCTGTAGGATGTGCATCTCCTGACTTACTAGAATGGCTACGTGAAAACGGCTGCTTTGTCAGACAAGACCGGCTGAAACCAAATTCATCCATTCCTTCAACAAGTATATATTGAGGGCCAGGCATCGTTCTAGGTGCTGGGGGTGCAGTGACCTAGACAGAGCCTGGCCACACATGGTGTTTACATTCTAGAAGGCGCCGTCACAGGGTGAACAGGTTAGGAAATGTATTAACAGGACAGTTTCAGATAACCATGTGCTCTAAGACCATTAAATAGGGTGCTGAGGGAGAAGTCGATAGGGGGCTACTTTAGAACTGGGACATCCAGGAAGGCTTCTGCGAGGAGGTGTCCTTCCAGCCGAGCCCTGAAAGACCTAAAAGACGTGAGGGAAGAGCTTTCCTGGCAGAGGGAACAGTGGGTGGAAAGGCCTACGGCTGGAGTCAGCTTGCGGAATGGAACAGCGGCCAGCGGAGGCGAGTCGGGGAGGGCAGACCACGCAGGGCCCGAGCAGGGCCGTGGGGAGCGTTTCTTCCCCAAGGAAGGGTGTCCTGAGGTCAGATAATGAAGGCGTGCCTCCACCTGCACCAGGCGTGGCTCCGAAGGTGTTTACATAGGGCTCCCATTGGCTGAATGTCCGGGAAGGCGGGCTCTGCTGGGTTTTCTGCTCTCTGGGTCACTTAATTGGAGTTTGAGCCTGATGTAGCAGAAAAAAAATGTTTGTTTTGGGGCACTAGCGAGCTTGCGGCCTCAGGTTTAAAGAGCATGAAGCCACGATTTCCCGGTCAAGACAAGCGTATTGTGTCTACAGCCACGCCACCCTGAACAAGCCCGATCCCGTCTGGTCTCGGGAGCGAAGCAGGGTCGGGCCTGTTAGTACTTGGATGGGAGACCACCTAGGAAGACCAGGTGCTGTAGGCGTTAAAAAAAAAAAAAGACTTTCTGAAGAAGTAGGTCATGGAGTTTTATCTTTGTCCTGCAGACCGTGGGGAGCTATGGAAGGGCTTACACTGAGGAATGACTTAGTCAGCTCTGCATGGTGACACAGGCGTTCTGGCCGCTACACAAGTGAATTGTAGGTGGTGACAAGGAGGCTGCTGTGGCTTGGGCTGCGGGGATGGCAGGGGAGGAGATGAGAGGTGGTGAAATTAGGGACGTATTTGGGGCATGATGACTAAAACACAGCAGATGGGTGGCAGGAGGAGTTGAGAACAACTCCCAGTTTCCTGGCTTGGATGACTGGGCAGGGATGATGTCACTTCCGGAGGTAGGGCGCTGGGGGAGGTGGGGTGGGGGAGTGTGGGCAGTCGCAGGCGAGGATGGCACAGCACTAAGTCCTGCCTCAAGCAGCCCGGGGCTCACCCCGGCCACTCCTGGCCCAGCGCTAGCTAGCGGCAGTCCGCGGGCTTCACTGAGACAGGAAGCGAGAGCCCAGACCCCGCCGCTGACCCTTCAGGGCAGGGCCTTCTTCACATGCTTCCCGTAGCAGGAAATAGTGTTGGGATTAAACTCCATGATCAACCCCAGACACAGTTCTTCCTTTTCAAATTTGCCTGTGAGGGGGGGCAGTTTGGTATTCATGTCTCAGGGAATATCTTTATATTTTCGCGCCTTTATCCAAGAACTCACATGTGAATCTTTATTTTAGCAAAGATCTGTTTTATAAGTAACATTGAGAAGTTATCGCTTCCTCTACAATAAAACCACGTAAAAATTTTAAAAGTAAGTGGCAGACTCCAGTTGCCGGCGTAGCACAGTGGTTAAGTTAGGTCCCTGGGTCCACAAGTTCCTGTGTGACCTTGGCCCATTACTGTGTGACCTTGGGCCCGTTACCTAACCTTACAGAACCTCAGTTTGGTCATCGATAAAAGAGGGAGATTGGTTGTACTCACTTCGAGTTGTTATGAGGGCGAAATGAGCGAGCGTATGGAAAGCCCCCAACAGTGCCTGTCCCTCACGAGCCCTGGTAACTGAGCCAATGGCCTGCAAGAGTCGCTTACAGATTGGGCAGGGGGCCTGGCAGCCCCTGCTTCGTCCTCTGCTCCCTCTGACCCTGCTCTCCCTCCACCCAGGTTCTCTTTCCGGTCTGGGAAGCAGACGTAGACCCAAGGCGGTGGTCCTCAGACTTGAGAAGACCACCCACCCAGAAGACTTCATCTCCGTGCCACGAGGACACACTGCACTTGCTCATTTGTTTCCCCTCAGAGCCATCTGAGGAGGAAGGAGGCGAGGTTCTCTCACGATCGCTTTGTCCCCAGCTGCGGAACCGGACATCCTGAAGGCCTGGCCTCGGCAGGGGAAGTGGCACCAAGAAATCCAAAAAGCAGAGGGAAAGTGAAGCAGAGCCACCTCCTGCTTCCGTCAGCCACCTGTGGGGCCTCCAGGGTTCTGCTTCTCTGGTCCTGCAAATGACCTTGGGGAAAAGAGAATGCCGGAAAGGATGGTATTGACATTCCAGCGATGATTTCACGGATATTTAGTGAATCTCTGATTTTGCTAACATGACTTTCTTTACATGATTTTTGTAGTAAAGTAAAATGACCTTTGATACTTGAAGGATTTTAGAGTGGTCTCTTAGAGTCATGTGACCTCGTGCAGGGTATTTCCGGTCTCGGTTTCCAGATCTGAACACTGTGAGTGTTTAGCGGCGCATGTGTGGGGCTTTCGTGGTGCATCGAGTCTAACTGATGCACCATTATTTCATCCTTTGGTATGAGAGGAAAAAATGCTGCAAATTATAACATTAAGATGCTATTGATTTCGAGGCTCTTCCTGATTTCAGAGATATTAAAAGTGAAAAAAATATGCATTTAGGAATCGATAAAATACAGTTTACGGATGGCAGGTGGCTGCACTTTGCCATGGAACTAATGAGCCTGTGGAACACAACCTGTGAGCCTGGTTCCTTGGTAAGTAACTGTCTCCCTGCTGCGTGGACTCTCTCGGCAATTCCCGTAACAGCTTGGGGAGATGGGGGCCTGCGTTGATCCCCCAGATTCGGAAACTGAGAGCTCCAAAGGCTAGACTAGTTCACCAGAGGTCACACAGCTAGGAGGTGACCTCCCAGGATGCAAATGCAGGCCTGACGCTGAGGCCCGCTCCTTCCCCGTGAAGCTGGGCACACCCCAATTCTCCAAAAAGCGCCAGCACTAATAATGAGTGCAATTTACTGCACACCTTGCCCGCACCTCTCGAAGTACCTCGCACATACTGTCTCCCCACCTGCCGCAGGCTGGGTGGTGTTACTCCCGTGACACACCAAGGCACAGCGCGGAGGGGCTGAGGGACTCGTCCAAGGTCCCCACTCGAAAGTGGTGGACGTCAGGCTAGAACCCGAGGTGCAGACTCCAGCCCAGGCGTCCGCCTCCCGAGAAAAGTCGGCAGCGTGTCACCTGAACCGTGGGGTCGGGGCCAAGTCCTAACCCCACGTCAGGCCACAGTCGCCTGGGTGCCTCCCTCTTGACAGGGAGGGAGGAGAGAGGTTCCTGCACCTTGGGGGTGAGGGCCAGCTTGGGAAACAAACCCGTGTGCTGACTTCAGAACCACACGGACCAAACAAGGGACAAGAGTTGGGGGAGGGGCTGCGTCCTTTGCAGGACCACAGAGCAGGGGCGGCTCCTGGGACTGAAGTTTGAAGCCCAGCCCTGGGGGCCATCCGTCCACTCCGCCAGCCTTACGTCCCGGAGCCCCGACTGTGGCAGCTGACCTCCAAGGTGAGGACGTAACAATGCGTGGAGACTGACATCTCAGTACACCCTGCTGGGCAGGGAGGCAGGGGCCATGCCACCGGGTGGACCAGTTTCAGGGAGGGGAAGTGACTTGTCCAGGGTGAGGGCTGACAGACTGTCAAGCTGGTGCTGGATCTGACTTTTGCCTGTAAACCAAAGACTCTACCCTGCAGTCCCAGTCGGCCTCCAGCGCCTGGGGCGAAGGGAACTAACAGCCTGTCGAGGGCGGATGGATGGCGGGGTGTGCAGGCTGTCGGGAGGGACTTCCCGCACAAGGCTGGGTCCATGAGAATCAAGTCTAGTACATTAGAAGCAACAGTAACAATTACAGCAGCTCAAATTGACGCTCATTGTGTCAGGAACCGTTCTAAGGGTTCAACATGCATAACTCTCGCCTTTACAAGCACCCTATGACCCCCATTATACAAACGAAACTGTCCACTAGGACATTCATCAAAACTTCAGACTCAAACTGGTGTGCAATCCTTTTGTAAAATAACAGAAAACCCAATCTTACTTTTTTTCTACCTCCGCCTTGTAAAAAACAAACAACACAGGTGGCTTCGCCTGGCAATAAATATTTTAATTTGTTTCATTTTTATGATGACAATAATTTTCAAGTTTATTTCCTTTTGTTTTTAAATACAAAGCTAAACCACAAACAGGTACAACCAAGACATTTTATCTCACATTGACACTCTGTCGGATCCTCCTCCGATTCACTGACCGCTGACCAGGCAAGTGTGGGGTGGGGGGAAGACTTTCTTAGGTAGCACCGTCATGAGGCTTAGGGTGGGTGAGGTGGGGGCTGGGGGGGGGCATCAAGGTTGAGGACAGGCTCTCACACCTGTCTCCATTCACATTTACCTGGGTCCAGGGGGCCGGGAGACCCCGGGTCACAGCTCCAGAGCCCCGGAGCCCTGGCCTGCAGGTTAACAGAGTGAGAATCAGTCCCCCTCTTCGGGAGGGAGGAAGCTACCTAGTCCCCCTGCTGTCACAGGCAAGATGAGAACTCTACCCTTAGCCTCGTTCCTGGGTGCTGGACCTGCCCGCTCCCCCGGGGCGGGGGTCTGCACACCAGGGCTCCTAGGCTCACCCTCTGGTTCGTGGCTGCACGTCCTGCATGTTCGTAGGAAGGACGCTGGGCGGCCTAACAAAGCCTGACAGCAGATCTGGAACTTTAACCCAGCAGAATCGGGTCAGGATGGGGGTGGGGGTGAGGGTCGGGGGCGGGTAGGTTGGGAGACGGGATCGGATAAGTAATTTCTGGTCCCACTACAAAACTTTATTTTTGATTAGAATAGAGTACCATCTCAAATCTCTTCTACAAAAACAAAAACAAAAAAGAAAAGAAAGAAAAAGAAAAAAATGCAGCCACTTCACTCACTTTAAGACCTATGTACATGTAAGTTGTTTTCTGTGGTTTTTTTCTTTTTTTTTTTTTTGTCTTTTTTTTTTTCTTTTTTGATTTTTATTATTTTTTTAAAATAAATTCAGTGTTCACATTTCTATAAAGAATGACCCCAGTTCCGGGCAGCGCTGCCCCGGCAGAACTAGCAAAGCAACACTCTTCCCTGCCCACATCCGCTCCGATCGCCTGCCCTGATGCTTCGAGGCGCCCAGAAAAGCGGCAGCCCGTGGAAGAGGAAATCCAGCCCGGCCCGTGCGCACGGGCCCCGGGCCGGGGAGCTTTCAAGAAAGCAGAGGGGAAGACTGACTGACCGTGAAACCTTTTTAAAAAAGAGTCCTACACTTCCATGTGCACCTGTCGAGACGTCAGGAGAACAAGAGCTTGGGAGCAGCCGGCCGGGCCGCCGGGGTGCGGGGGAGAGTCGTGGCTCTTCGGGCCAGAGGCAGGAGCGGCACCCGGCTTCCTACTTCAGCTTCGACTCTTTCCTCTAAAACCTGTGCCGAGTCTCTGACTGCATGCACGGGAAGCACAAACGTTCGGCTTGTATGCAAAAAAGGTACAAAAACAACTAGAATATAAAAGTTTTGGTAATATAAGGCCATCTGTTCAAGTCCACCTTGGAAACCTGTAACAGATATTTAAATACTACAGTGAAAGGCATCTTAATATACTTTTTAAAAACATCTTAAGTAATCTTGCTAAGATTAAGTGTGTAAAAAAAAAAAAAATCAACTCCCTTTGAGGGCACTTTGTCCATTGCGGGGGGGCAGGGGTTGGGGGAGGGCGGGCGGTTAATGCTTCAGCCAGGGGTAGGCCTCGAGGGAAGCCCGGCTGCGGTCCCCATAGTCGTACAGGAGCTCCTCCCCGGCCTCGATGTCGCGGGAGGCGATGAGGATGAGGTGAGGCACGCCGTCGATGTCGTGCAGTTTGGTCTGGCAGTTCCCACATTTACTGTGATTGATCAGTCTCCCCAGGCGGTTTGTCTCCCTCGTGGCGTCCACGCTGGCGGGGACAGGGCAGAGCGGGGCGGGGGTGCAACAAAGGATTATCAGATTGATAAAGAGGCTTTTGAGCCCGGTCAGAGTCACGCTTGCTCTCCCACTCCGGTGGGATGTTGACTCATCATTTTGGGGAAAGCAATTCAACTCAAAGAAATACCTTCAAGAGTTGAGAGAGGCAGCGGGTGGGTGGGGTGTCTGAGACGGGGTGTCTGAGACAGGGTGTCTGAGATGGGGATGCAGAAGGCTGTTCGTGGAGGCATGTGAGGCAACTGGAGGGTTCTCCATGACAGATAAATGAATAAAGGACAAGTATGCGGGTAGTGGGGGGAGGCTGTGTGTGTGGGGGGGGGGCAGGGAGCATATGGGAACTCTACCTGCCGCTCATTTTGCTGGGAACCTAAACTTGTTCTAAAAAATAAAGTCCATTTAAAAAATAAAACAGTGAACTGCGCTGGCCGTATGGAGAAAAAAGCAGCCTGTGATTTCCAGACTGGCCCTGGCCACCCACCCCGGGGGAGGGTGGGGGGCCAGGTGAGCCTCGCGGCGATGTTCACGTAACTAGTTAAAGACACGGCATCCAGCGCAGCTCCAATCCCAAATATAAAAAATGTGTGTGTGGGGGGAGCTGCTTCACAGCTTTGAAAAATGGCAGCAAGAACTAAACAGGAAGCTGAAACAATAGAGAATCGGATGCTCTCTGTGCCCCTGGCCCTGGGCCCTCTGCCATGCAAATCACTAGTGAACTCACCAGTAGGTTTTGCTCAGATACTGAAAATAGTACATGTAGCAGCCGGTGGAGGGGTCCTGCGCGTACAGAGCCTCCCGCTTCTTGGCGTCGGTGATCTCGATGAGGTCCCCGTGGTATTCCACCACAAATTCGCCCCGGGAGAACTGCTTGGTGGCGATCACACCCCTGCCTTTGCCATCGATGAGGTCAATCTGTTGGGAGGTGACGAGAGAGGGAGGGTTGGTTCCTAATAGCAACGGATGGCGGGGTGCACGGCGGGCTTCCAGGGTGCCTGGGGCTCGCAGTACTCTGGACAGCTTTCCTGAGGTGTGCCTTAGAATTCTCTCATTTTATGTGTGCACTTCGATGAGCATGAAGTGAATACAGTTGTGCAACAATCACCAGGATCTATCGCCCCAAAAAGTGCCCTTGTGCCCATCTGCAAGGCATTGCTACACTGGATCCTCATGAGAGATCTGCTAGGTGGGTGTCGTCCCATTTTGCAGGTGAGAAAACTGAGGCTCGGAGAGGCAGAGCCATGTCTAAGGCCACAAGGCCAGGAAGTGGTGTAGCATGGACTCCGTGCCACTTCCCAGGAAAAGAGAGTTTAGGAAACATTTACTAGTTTCTCCTTTTAAAAGTTTTCCCAGGTCTACGGCCACGCCACCCTGAACAAGCCCGATCCCTTCTGATCTCAGAAGCTAAGCAGGGTCAGGCCTGGTGAGTACTTGGATGGGAGACCACCTAGGAAGACCAGGTGCTGTAGCCATAAATAATAAAAATAAAAATAAAATAAGGGATTGTAAGCTGATAAGGTCTTTGCAATCTGTGAGGTCAACCAAGGGTTGCCTCGCCTAAAAAAATAATAATAAATAATTTAAAATAATAATAATAATAAAAAAGTTGTCCCAGGCTTCATGCTAAGTGAAAGCCAGGTACGACAGGCCACCTAGTCTGTACGAACTGCCCAGAGCCAGGCCAATCCAGAGACCAGCAGACCGGTGGGTGCCAGGGGCTGGGGTAGGGGGAGTGGGGAGTGACTGCGGGGAGTGACTGCTCACAAGAAGGGGGTTTCCGTTTGAGAGGGTGAGAAAGTTCTGGAACTAGGCAGGCATGGTGGTTGTACAGCATTGTAGATGGACTCGATGCCACTTAACTGCGCACTGTAAGATGCCTGAAATCGTAAATTTTATGCCATATGGATTCTACTGCAATTAAATCTTTGTCAGGGTGACGTTTCACATACGAGCCCGTTTACGTTTCCTTCGTGAGACGCTCCCGTAACAACAGCTTATAGAACGTCGCCCCGCGACAGCCTAACAGCCTGACTAGTCAGCGACCACCAAGGGTCACGGCAGCACGTTCTGACCTTGTGGCCGTGGCCCCCACACTGGGCCCTGCTGCCCTTACCTTCATTCCTTCTTCCTTCCCACTTTCAATCAATTCGTCTATTCTTTTCCTTTCTTCAGACTGGGAAGACAAAACGGGAAGCTCATTAGTATTCTCTCCCAGGCCATCTGGACCTTGCTGGGCCACTCCGCAAGGTCACCCACAGCCAGCCTTCATGACACCAGTCTCCAAGGACGCCCAAGACCCCAAACCTCCCACCTTTTCTCATCGCCCATCTGTCAAATGGACCAGGAGGCACACCGTGGTGGCCCAGGGACAGACTGGGCTGTGGCTATCTCCTGTGTGGCCCATGCAGTGTTTCTTAAAAGTATTTAAGTCACCGACATCTACAATCAGGGCTCTGACTTCACGCAAACTCAGCCGGGGCTGCCTGGAGACGTGCCTGTTGGGGTATTGAGGGACTCCCACCCCAACGAGCCAACACTGAACAGAGAGGCAGGAGGGGAGTGGACCCGCTCAGCCCTACCTGCGCTTCGGGGCCACCCCCTCCTGCCACCACCTGCATCCCCGCCCCTGGTCCCACTGCTGGGAGCACGGGGAGCCGGAGGGAGCTATGCAAAGACAGACCAGAGGCCCGGACCCGCTGAACCTGACAGCACGCGTGGGAGCAGCGCCGTGGGAGCAGCGCCGTGGGCGGCGCCCTCCGCCCACAGCCGAGCCCAGAGCGCCTGCGCAGAGCCCGTGCCCGGACTCCGCCTCGGCCAGCCGGGCAGCCTGCAGCCCACGTGGGACCTTACCG
>CM053510.1:104876632-104994137 GCA_028627145.1 Eidolon dupreanum | reverse complement strand
CACCTCTCCAGGGCCAGTTCCCACCCTCCTGCCCTGGACCCAGACCCCGGCCCCTGGCCCTGCCTACTCTTCAAATTCAATGACGCATCCGCCAGGGTCTTAATTTCACTTTCGCCCTTGGCCCGCCATACCCCTCATTCCCTGCCCGCCTGGGCCCTGCTTTCTGCTGCCCAGCCCAGAAGGGCAGGCAGGTCAGGACTGACTTTACCCATCGGATGAGGCCCAGCTGGCCGGCCCTCAAGCTTTACCTGCACTGACAAGAGAAGACACCACCCTGGCCAGCCACAGCCTCGCCACCCAGGCCCGCTGCCTGGCCAGCCACCACCTTTACTCAGCAGAGCCAACACAAACTTGAGGGGCACAGCATGACTCTTCGGCCAGTGACAGGGCGGCTCACTTGTGCCACAGACCGAGCTTTGGGGAAGCGAGTGTCTGCTGCCTTCTGCTCGTCTGCTGAGAGACTTAGCAGACCTCATGCATCACGTCCCACTGCAGCCTTCGCTGCCCCAGACAGAAAAGCCCTTGTTCTTCTTTAAAAAGGCCAGCTCAGCCAGCCCCCACCCCCACAGCCCGAGGCCCTCCCTGTGTGGGCACGCTGGGCTCCGACTGCTGGGCTCCGACTGCGGCGGAGGCGTCTGCTCCCGGGGCCTGGCACGGCCGCGCCCTCTGCAGCGCTGTCTTTTAGAGTGACCCAGCACCACCCCCCACTGCAGGCGAACATTTTACAGCAGCAGCTTCTTGGCCAAAAGACATCGTCTTTCTAAGCAAGTGAAGCCAAAGCTCTCTGGGAGGAAGAAACGGACCTCTTAGGGTTTTTTTTGTTGTTGTTGTTGTTGTTTTTTTGTTTTTTTTTTTTATCGAAGCCTCATCAATTCAAAAAAAAAAGAGGGAGCAAGAACGAGAGAGAAAATCCTAGATTATAGTATCTATGTCTACAGATTTCACGTAAAAAACGCCGAAGGAGACTGGGCAGCCAGGGGTCCCCCACCTCCCTGTGGGGGGGCCATCCCGAGCACCGCCCTTCCGCCTCGAGGTTGCTCTGGGGTGAGGGTGGGGGGTAGAGGGGCTGCCCGATGCCCGTGAGTGGAGCGTGGAGGGAAACGGACCACACCCCGGTGCCCTCAGCAGAGAGGCAATCGCCACACCTCGCTGGTCAGGTACTGACTGCAGCAAGCTCGGCACTCCGGGTGGGGGCGGCACGGGCCACCTGGCCTTCCTACCTGCCACATGTGCCCGGGGGCCGCAGCTGGGTGGGAAAGGGCAGAGAGGAGCCTCGGGAAGTGATGCCACTGGGGAACCACAGCGCCTACTGTGTGCCAGGCACGTTCTAAGGATTCTACGTGCGCTGAGGAGTTTAACCCTCCCAGCCGCCCACGAGGTCCTCGCTACCCCGCTTCACAGGCAGGGCAGCTGCGGCACAGCGCAGTCAAGGAGCTGGCCCTAGGTCACACGGCCAGTAAGTGGCTCCCAAGCCACAGCCCTCTACCACCCCGAGACATGACATGGGAACTCCTGGAAAGCTGGCAGACCAGCCTCTGAAAGAACACGCGGCCTTCCCCACGGCCGCAGGCCCCACTGGCCCTGCCAACACATCCTGGACACGCTGCCCGCGGGTACCCCCGACTCCTCGTCACACGCTCCAGGCTACACAGCCCCTTCCCAGAGGCATCCTCACCAAGCCACGTGATGACCTCGAGCATGGTGATGATCCCCACTAGACCAAGGAGAACACCGAAGCCGCGGGGGCAGAGACTTGCTCCAAGGTGACAGGAAGCAAGCTGAGGTCCCGCACGCCGAGCACTGCCCCCTGGGCCGCCCTGTTCTCCAAGAGCTGGACTTAAAACCACGACCCTCTACCTGCAGCTCCGCTTTGCTCTTCCTGGAGCTCCTTCGCACGGGGTAGAAATCGGTGAGTTTGCGATTCTGTTGCGTTTTTCCTTGAGCTCTGGGGTGGGGAGGGACGAGGAAAAAACAAAAATTAGTGCTGAAACCACACTCAACCCAGGAGACACACAGCTCCTGCGGGGTGGTTCCCCGCCATGATGTCGCTTAAACACCTGTGTCCTCCCCCAGCTTGTGGTCTCAGAGGCTCACCTGCCCACGGGGCCTCAGGGGGCCTGTTAGACACAGGCCACCTGCTCTCTTTGGGAGGGGGCGGCTCCTGTGCTCTGGACCCATGCCAGACTGAGATGCTGGCAAATAATGGTGCCACCGGTGGTGACTGCAGGGACCCGAGCCTTATTGTGACCGAGGCTGAGAGGGTGGCCTGCTCGACCCCAGCAAGCTCCGTGGAGGAGGCACAGAAACCAAGCTGTCCCACACTGGGAGCCTCGGGGAGGCGCTTACTTTTTCCGGGGGGCCTGCTTGCCCTTGATGGGCTTCTTCAGGGCTTGCTTGGCGATGGCTGCGTTGGGAGAATCACAAGACGAGGTTGGAGCTTTGGGAGGTTCTGCGGCTTCGGGTTTTTGGTTTGGAAAAGGTGCCAGGGGACCTCTCCTGGCGTCTTTGATCTTTAGCTCCTCGGACTTCATGGCGCCTCGCGTCGCGTTCCCAGTGTTCCTCTTCTCTGTGGGCAGAGAGTGGAGAGAGACCGGGGTTTATGCTTGACGCCCTGTCGCCCAGTTTCCAGATCATCGGCTGCTTTCTAAGACAGGCTTTAAGAGAAGACAGCATGACAGGTGTGCCACGCAGCAGTGGGTGGGCCTGGTGAGCCCAGGGTCCACTAATGGCTCTCACAGGAGAAGCATCTGGCTTTACTCTGACTCAGACACTGGGCAGAGCTTTTGAAGAACTGCCCAGTGCATTTTTGTTTTTTCTTTTTTTTTTTTTTTTTTTTTTTTAGCTTTCCTGAGGTATAACTGACAAAACAGCAAGATACTTAATGTCTACCTAATGATTATCTGACACATGCATACACTGTGGAAACCGGCCCCCCACCGAGTTCATTGACACATCTGGATTTCCGCATCTCGGTGGGGACAGACCTGAAGCGGAAGTACCACAGACAGCGATGCTGGCACGAGCGCCCGACCCACTGCTTTCAGGGACTGGGCTGCGACCCCAAGAGAAAAGCTAAACTCCTAACAAATGGGCCGGCGCTGGCAGACGGGGACAGGCCACAGCGCAGAACCTCTGGTCACACGTTGTGACGGGCGTGGAAAACGATTTGATACTGAAAACGGCTGTGGGGCACCAGTGCTGGCCAACTATTCACTTTATAAAATGTGAACAGTTTTTTTAAACGGTGCAGTCACTTTGGAAAAGGGTCTGGCAGTTCTTCGAAACGTTAAACACAAGAGTTACCATCTGACCCGGCAATTCTACTCTTAGGCATTTATTAAGAGAATTAAAAACATATGTCTACATAAAAACCTGTACATGAATGTCTGCAGCAGCTTATTCATGATAACTGAAGAGGTGGAAACAACTCAAAGATCTGTCAGTTAATGGGTGGATAAATAAAACGTGGTACATCCACACTGTGGAATATTATTTAGTCACAGAAAAGAATGAAGGGCTGACGTAGCCTACAGCATGGATGAATCCTGAAAACATGATGCTGAGTGAAAGAGGCCAGACACGAAAGGTCACGTATTACATGACTCCCTTTATAAGAA
The DNA here is from genome assembly GCA_028627145.1 of Eidolon dupreanum. Taxonomy (NCBI): domain Eukaryota; kingdom Metazoa; phylum Chordata; class Mammalia; order Chiroptera; family Pteropodidae; genus Eidolon; species Eidolon dupreanum. The sequence continues at coordinate 104,990,520 of CM053510.1, read as the reverse complement.
ATGTCCAGAACAGACAAATCCACAGAGACAGAAAGTAAGTGAGGGGTTGCCTGGGGCCGGAGGAAGGGAGGAATGTGGAGTGACTGGGAATGGGCACTGGCTTTCTTTCGGGGGTGATGAAACCTTCTGGAATGAGACACTGGAGATGGTGGAACTTATCTGTGAACATACTAAAAACTGCTGAATTGTACATTTTAAAATGGTAAATGTAACGATACATGAATTATAGCTCGATAAAAGAGGAAAATAAATACATCGAAACCCATCCAGATCGTTCTCCCTCCCTCACTCGCCTTCCCGAGTGGAAATGGCGGGGAGGGGAGGTGGGGGTGTAAGCCGGGGCACAACCCTAGGAGGGCGTGGTGCCTGTGAAGGTCAGCTGTCCCGTCAGTCTGCATCCAGGCAGAGAAGAGGTTGAGAATCAAGGACGAGAGCCTGGCCCTCAGGGGTCTCTTCCAAAGCACATCCGGCCCCAAATTGTAACTGTTGCCATTTGCTAACACTATAAGCCAAAGAAGCTATCTTGCGCGCCACGTCACCATTTGGGACCATTTACATCTTGCCGCATTACAGGAGGGATGTGAGACTGGCTGACCGCCACTTACAGAGCCCCCTCCCCAGTCCCTGCGTGGCGGGTGTTGTCCTAAGTACTGCCAATGCAGGAACAGGCCGCGACACTTGCAGTCCAGAAGAGCAAGGGCGGACGAGACGGAGCACTTCACACAGCCCTTTTGCATCCATGCTTTAAATCATCTTCAGAATAGCTCTGCGAGGTAGGACTCCTCTCCCTCACTTCACAGATGTGAGAAGTGAGGCTCAGAAAGGAGGAACAACCTGCCCAAGCTTCCTCCACGTAAGTGGCAGAGCGAGAGTTAGCACCCAAGTCATTTCAAGACCAAAAAAATAGTATCGCCCTGTAGACAGAGGAGAATCGGGCTGGGGCTGGCTCCCACACCGGGTTCCTCCTCGTGGTTCTCAGACCTGGCCCCAGAGGCTGGGCTAACCCGTCACATATGGTACTTTCCAGTAATGAACACAAGGCTTCCTTGTATGGAGCAGCTGGTAGCCCGAGTTCTGCCTCTTTAAGGCAAGCTTCATTAGAAGGGAGCATGGGGACCTGGGGAGGCTTGCACTCCCCACCGCAGCTCGAAAAGGGGATGTTTGGATTAGAGTGAGATTTCTAGTTTCAGCTTGTTTGCAGGGCCAGACAGAATTTTCAATACTGTGTATTTTCTTGTTTAGTATTTTAACTCCAAAGCTCACTGCAGATTATGCTGCTTTAGAGAGTAGCTTTGAATACTTGAGTGGAAAGAAACTTCAGAAATGAGGTCAAGGCCAGCTCATAAAAGGGAAGGAAGTCAGTTCCCGGTGTCGACGTGACACAGTTAGGACTACGAGCGCGTGGTCTGTACAACCTAGACGCATAGTTTCTGCACTTCTGGCACCTGTGAGCCCCTTTAACAGCAAATCAGGTGCATTATTTTTGCGACTTGGCAAGGCAATCAAGCCTGAAGGACATGCCCATGACCGTGAAAGCGGGAGAACCTGTTAGACCAACAGGGCGCACACCCTGGGACAGGCTGCCTGTGTTTCTTAGCGGCAAGACGGAACATGGTTCCCTTTTGAACTTGGGTGCTAAAAGGTTGCATAAAATGTATCATATGTGTGTCATTATGGAGGAGAGAGACTTCTGCGGCCCAGCCGGCTGTGGTCAGAACTGGGCCATTTCAGAGGCTTACCTTCTCGTTTCCTGTAGATCCCGGCTAATGGCTTCCCCTGGCATTTGACTTCGTGATGTGCAACTGAGTTCTCTTCCTGAAGGGGGGAACGTATTCCAGAGCATTTGTTCGGGCTCATGTAGGTATAGATCTTTGATTGCCCGGTAAACACATTCTCCTAAAACGACAAATGCGTATTCTGAAAGAGGCTTGAAGAAGATCCCATAGCATTTATCAGAGAAGGGGTGAGCAGAATACAAATGACAAAGAACCGACATCATCATCTCTCAAATGCAGGACTCCAGGGGATGCCAGTCCCAGGAGAGCAGTGGAAGGTTTCCAGTCTCCCAGGTCCAAGTCCGACGTTTCCTGAACACATGTGGTCTCTAATTCTAGTCACTAAGGGGACATCTGGCCAGCGGGAGACCCAGCTGTACACAAAGGTCTGTGTAAGAAGAACCTACCAGGAGCGGGCAGGTCAGAATGACCCAGAGGAAACAAATGTGGAAGCGGAAGGGCTGGCCTCTGTGCAGGAGCTAACTCCCCTGGCAGGAGCGGCAGGGACTCAGCACAGAAACAGGCAGGCCTCAGGGAACCTGATTAACCACTTCTTGGTCCCGAGTCAGCGAGCTGGTAGGACCTGTCACTACTGCCTGAGCCTCCTGTGTACCCAAGTCTGGCCCCTCTCAGACCAGTGCTGCCCAGCAGCCTCCCGGGACTGCCGACTGGACTGCATTTGAGGGAATGCGGGGGGATGGGGGGTGGTAACTGCGGTGGGTGGGAAGAGGAGAGCTGGCTAATGAAAGCCGGGCCTAGTGCCAGCGCATTTAGGGCGGTCACTATCGCAAACGCCACCTTGGCGAGAAAGAGGGTGGGCAGGACGGTGGGGCGGGCCAGGTCACTGCTGGTGTCTGTGGGTGCGGGGCCTCTCCACTGAGTAAGCAGACCAGGGCAGGGCTTTCCCAGAAACAGGGCCTGCTCAGCTATTAGACACAAGTCAGCAGGCCCCGTCACCGCTCCGAGGGACCCGGGCAGGCCCCGCACGGCCCGGGAAGGCAGCCACCTCCGGGGTAGCTGGGCGTCCGGGTGTGGAAATGCCATAAAGACACAAACTTTTCCGAGGTCAAACACTGCCAGGGTCATGGCGGAGCGAGTGTGGACGCCACTCCCAGGCAGGCAGCAGGAAAGGAAACTGCCCCGCCGGGCGCCCCGCCCGCATCCTTGCCCCAGGGCGGCGGGCGGGGGCCTCGGGGCGAGCCCACGTGCTTGCGGCGCGGGGCGGGCGGGGGCGCCGGGCCGCACGGCCCCTCGGGGCGCGCTGCGTGAGTGCGGGGAGGGTGCCTGCTTACCCCGTTGGTGCGGGGCCTCCCCGGGCCCCTCCGCTCCACCATCTCCGGGCCCGGGGCCGTCGCTGCCACCGCCACCGCCGCCGCCGCCGCCGCCGCCTCCACCGCGCGGGGCTTGGACATCTTCCTGCCTGGAGAGGGGGACCCGGGGGAAGCGGGGGAGGGGGCGCTCAGGGCGCGGCGGGGCGGGGAGCGGGGCCGCCCGGGCCGGGCGCCGCGGCGGCGCCTCCCGCCGCAGCCATGTTCCGAGGGCCCGGCGGCGATGGGCCGGCCGGCCGGGCCGGGGCCCGCGTCGCCCTCCCGCCGCCCGGCCCGGCCGGGCCCCGCGCGCCGCCCGCCCCCCGCGCGGCCGGGCGCGACACACCCACCTGCAGCCCCGCCAGGCCCATGGCGGCGCGCCCCGCGCCCTCGCCGCCGCCGCGGCCCGGCCACCACCGCTGCCGCTGCCGCTGCTGCTGCTGCTGCCGCCGCCACCAGCGCCTCCGCGGCGCCCCGGGGAAGGGCCGGCGGCGCCCCACGGCGCCCCCTTCCCCCATGGCCTCCGCGGCAGCCCCGGCCGGCCCGGGCCCGAGGACGCAGGGAGGGCGGCGCTGGCGGCGCGTCCTCCGCGGCCCGCCCGCTCGCCGCCGCCGCCCACCGTCCGGCTCCCGGCGCGGGGAGGGGGCTGGCAGGGGCGGCGCTGCGCGGCGCCGCCGGGGGGAGGGCGGCGGGGCGGGCCGCGCGGCCGCCGCGAATCCCGGCTCGGGCGCGCCCCCTCGCGCGCGTCCTCAGCCACTCGCCGCGGAAGGGGTGGGAAACACGATAATGACAGCCCGGCTCTCTGCGCGCCAGGCTCCTTCTCTCGCAGGCTCACGGATATTTTGGGAGCCCCATCCGTGCCAGGCGCAGCCGGCAGCGCTGTGCCCGAGCCTGTGCGCGCCGAGCGCTTTCGTGGCCACGTATCCTCCCTGCAAGCCCATGGGGGGCGGGGGCAGGTCCTACGGCAATCCCACTTAAGACGAGGATTTTGAGGGAGGCGCAGGGGCTTGCCCAAGGCTACAGAACTAGAAAGTGATAAATCCAGGCGGTCGCTCTGCACTTGACCCGCACAGGCCCTGGGGGAGATAGAGCCAGGGTTATAATGGGAAATTTGTTGGGCGCTTCTCTTGCATTCGTTTATCTCATTCAAACCTCACAGCAGCCCTAAGAAGGTAAACATCGTTATCCACAGGCGAGGAAACAGACTAAGAAAGAGAGGAGGCTGGCCAAGTTCTCAGAAATAGAAATGGGGCAGAGTCTACCCTCCCGGCCTCTACCCTTCCCCTCACAGATGAGGAAATTACAGTGAGGAGGAGCAAATGGTGTCGCAGAAGAGTTTAGCAAGTCACCAGGGTCTCCTGTCCTGCCCCCCATGAGAAGATGGCCTCATTAGGTAAGGGTTCCAGGCGCTCTGGTGTCTTGTCCTGCCACAGCTCATTGCCCTGTGTCACTATACTGGAGCCATCAGGGTTTGAGGGCCCTTGGCCAAAGAGTCACTGTATTTGTGCTAAGTCACAGATACAAACAAGATGCCTCTAGGCACCTAGCTCATGCAGCCTGGGTCATGGCCTGGGAGCAAGGTTTGGGTTTCTCTGCCTGCATCAGCCCCAGAAGTGCTCTGTGACCATGGCCAAGTCATTCTGCCAGTCTAGGCCTCAATGTCCTGATGTAGAGAAACCAAGAACCTTGAATTTCATAACCCACCCAGGGCATGTTCCAACATCCACAGATAAACAAATGGCTGTCACTTTAAATAGTTGCCTCCCTTTAGAAGGGATAAGACTGCATAAGATTAAATGGAAGGACAAGCTCAGGACAAAGCCTCCCAAAGCAGCTCAGCTTTAGCATCCTTCAGGGCTGGGGAACACCAGCCGGTCCCCCACCCCACCCCACCACACCCCCACACTCTCAACCACTAACTCTGCCCATGTGAACACCAAGAGATTCTGCCTAGCATGAAAGAGGATTCCAAAGTGACATTGTGATACCCAGGTGGAGCCATCTGAAACAGTGTATGCAGGGCAGAGAAAGTTTGCAGTTTGTTGCCAAACTATCATGGTTATCATGGTTTGGGAGCAGGAAGTAGCTGCTCAGATCATCTTATCCACCTCACATACTATTTTAACCCCTGCCCTGCACACCTCATGACCATAGCATTCTCTATTTTAGTCCTCAACTGAGGAGGACATGCTAAAACATAAGTCTAGTACCCCTCCTCTCAACTCCGCAGCTCTAGTACCTAGGAGATGTAACACAAATCACTCAGTATGAGTTTCAAAATGGTCTTTCCTTTCTCTGTACACGAGGTGTTCATATATATGTAACAAATAGACCCATCGACAGAAATAAAAACTCTTAATGCTGCCTAGGATCTCACAGAAATAGAATTTAACAGCAATGATACGAACAGCTAATCCTTACTGAACGTTTATTATGTGGTGGGCCCTGTAATAATGCATTATTAAATTTAACCTTCCCGACCATTTATGTAGAAATTGAGGCTCGAGGAGGATAAATCATGTGCCTAAGGGTTACACAACTAAGGTGGTGATGGAGTTGGGACTTAAACCTAGTTCTGCTTTGAAGGTACTTTACCATAAAGATGTATATTGCGTCCCTTGAACTCAGACACTAACATAGCAATTCACTAATTCCACAAACATTTATTGAATCCCTACTTTGTTCCAGGCCCTGTGCTAAGGACACAACAGTGAACATAGAGACAACTGGAATACAGTGAAGCCGGAGGGCTCAGTAGGGACCTATAAGCCATCCTAAGAGAGATGGCTCTGGGGGTTGGGGGAGGGAGAAATAGTAAAAGTCATGTGAAAAAAAAAAATCTGTGTTCTTGGGAACCATTCTAGCTGCTAAGGGATAATAATTTGGAGATGGCAAAAGTAGAATGCTAGAGACCAATTGGGAGGCCACCTGATAGTAGCAATGGTGAGGGACTGATCCTCCTCAAACTAAGTTGAAATAGTTACAGGATTGTAAAATTTCAGAACTAGAAAGGAGTTACCTGGTCTCTGAAACGTGTGTCTGTGTGAACCAGCGGGGCTCTCAAAGTGAACTACAAGTTTAGAACAAAGACCACTTTCTAGGAGGAAAACACTGACACTTCATCTGAAGTGCTGTGAATGATCTGATATTTACTCTACTGAATGCCCAATTTAATAGCCTGCAAGGGTGATGAGGCCTAAGAAATAAGTAAGTACTAATTTTGGGGTCAAGTGAGACAGTGAGAATCACTAACCAGTGAATTACAAAGGTGAGAAGCCTGCCATGGTAGGAGTTGGGAACACTTGTCTTTGCTTGGGCTAAGAGAGGTAGAGTGGAACAAACAAAGACGCCGCATGGCCAGAGTCTGAACACTGACTTTGGATCAGCTTCCACGCTGAAAAATGTGAATAATAATGTATAAAGATTAATTGAGATAATAAAGTGCCTGGCCCTTAATGGTAATTATTACTTGCCCATATTAAATATTTAACTATTTCAATGGCAAACTTATTTTTGTCCTCCCTGTCATAGATTAGAGCAAGCTGTCTTTTTGTTGTTGTTTCCATCAACAATTACTTTTACTTATTTATTTAGAGTTTTTTTAATGCACTGCTGTTGAAATAGGTAGTTTAAATGATTTTGATGTGATAGGAAAATGAATCAGGGAAGTATACTTTTATTAAGATTTGTCAGATAAATTAGATACTGTTAAATATACTTTTCGATGCTTAACTCTTTTCTAGAGAAAAATATTCGTCTTAATTTTCTCTGCGGATTGGGTTATGAGCTCTGTAACTTGAAGTTCACTATGTCTCATTTCTTAATCAGAATCTGAGTAAGTCTTGTCTGGAAAGACCCTAAAGGAATGCTGGGAGAATAAATGATGCAATTGGGTGCAGGGCCTGAAAACAAAGGAGCCCAGCAAATATTTGCTGAATGAATCCTTATATTATTCATTATAACTGCTATAGGGAGCATACCGCACTAAGGCAAATTCCTCCTAAAATGTAATGTCTTGAATGTTGAGAGAAATGTAAAACCTTCACTTACTTTTTAAAAAATAATAATTGCACTCAACCATCACGCTCTGGTTTCTGCATAAAGGAGACAGCGACTGGAAATGACCAGCAGTTGGAGATCATTTTGCCGCATAAGGTGGGTCTTACTCTCTTGACAGCAAACTAAGTGTGCAAAGAAGGACTTTGGGCAGGGACATCGCCTTGCGCGACTGTGCTATCCCACCCAAGCCAGATCCGATGGGCAGGAGTCCTCACCAGCTGCGAGACGAAAGTCCCCCGGGAGGTGCCAGGGGACTCGTCTCACCCCAAAGTGAGCCAGTGCGGCCCGGTGCCTGCCCCAGCAGCGCAGAGCTGACTCGGCGTGGGGAGGGAAGAAAGGCACCTTCTGCGGTGTCTACTCCGACGCGCCCCCACGATGTGCGTTACCGCTGTGCGCCTCCGCCTCAGAGTCACCTCCTTTCCCAACGAGAGAATCCCGAAGCGGGCAAAGCCTCGCTCTCCTGCTCCTCTTTGCATCAACAACAACCATTCCCTAGGAGGTGCCCTGCGCTTTAGTTTCCAAAGAGCTTTGACATATGGATCCGTTGCCTCTGGAGAGACAGGCCAGCAGGTGCCCACACTTATAGAGGGGAAACTGAGGCACGGGAGTGGGAGGCGCTTCTGGCGGCTTCGAGAGTGGAGGGTGGTGGTGCGGGGCCGAGAAGGTTCCGCAGCTCCCCCGCCCCCCACTCGCGTCCCCGCGCTCCGTGGGAGCAGCCCGCGGGAGGGCGCCTGCCTGCCGCTGCTCCAGTCACTCCAGTCTCCCCTCCAGCGCGACCTCCCACCCCAGCCGCCCAGGCGCTGACCACCTGGGCAAATACCTCTAGCCATGGCCCCGGTCTGTCACCGCCTAGGATCTCCCGGGAAACGCAGCTTTCGAAAAAAGTTGTAACTGTAGCCAACTGCCCCGCCGAGCTCCGGCAGCTGCCCTGATTGGTGCCGCCGCCCGCCTCTCCCCAGGCCGCCCGCCGTGATAGGCGGACTCGGGAGAGAAAGCCCGCCCTTCTCTCCGCCTCCTTGGCGGGGGCGGGGCGAGCGGCCGCACTTTCTGCAAACGCTTTCGGGACAGGTTCCCGTGGAGGAGCTGGGAGGGGGTTTAAATTTTACCGTATCCCTGCGCTGATTGGCTGCAGTGGAAGGACACCGGCCTTGCCATTGGGAGCCCCAAACTCCGCCCTTTTCCGATGCTGAAGCTCCGCCTCGGGAGATTTTGTCAGGCGGCCGCAGGCTCTGGCTCTGAGTGGACCGGCTGGACTTCCGGTTTTCTTCCAACTTGACCGGAACCCGACCTTTGACCTTCGACCTCCTCTTATGACCTAGGAAGCCTAACTCCCACCAGTTTGGCATTTCCAGCACCTTGACCCCTTCAGCAGTTTAATGCATTCATTCATAGGTTTGAAAGGTTTATTGAGTCTGTAATTCCAGTATTCAAAACCCTCCGGCACAGTTCCTATCCACTAACTGGGTCAGTGGGTAAACCTCCTAGAACCTCAGAGATCCTAGCCCGGCATACCCACCCATTTTACAGATGGAAAAACAGGACCAGAGGGAGCAGGTAACTTATCACCCGGCAGTTTAACTGGAGGGCCTGTATCAGTCTTTTGACTTGTTAGTGCACTACATGATTATACCTTAACCCCAGGAAAACAACCCTTCAGCTTTCCCCACCCGGGGGGAGCTTCCTTCCATCTGTACGGTCCTGGAGAAGCACAGGTGTCCTGGATGTTTGCTTTGAACACAAAGAAGGCATCCAGTTACACCTCTTCCCTGGGGGCCCCTCCTGGCAATGTAGGCAGAGGTCACTAATCCATTTTTTTCTCTTTGGTCCCCCAAAAGGTTTTGGAGACCCCACCATTGGCCAAGGACTCTACCACTGTACCAGGAAAGTAAGAAAGTAAAATGAGATGATGTATATGAAGGCACCGGAAAGAGTAGGCACTATGGCTTTGACATGTCATTTCAGCTCTTTGGCCCTCAACTTTCTCAGCTGTCAAATAAATGATTTTGGAGTTGGGCTCTGATTTCTGAGGTTCCTTTCAGCTTTTAGAGAAAGTTTTGCTTACTCTAAAATTCATCAATTCAATGTCTGATCCTGTAAGGATAATACAGTGGCAAATAAGGCATATTTTATAGGGAAGAGACCAACAAGAAATCACTTTTTAGAAGATAATATAAAATAATGATTAATGCTATGAGTAAAATGAAAATGGGCACTTTTACAGAGCATGAGTAGGGAGAAGGTTGCTTCTTTATTTTTATTTATTTATTTATTTTTCGGCGAGGCAACCCTTGGTTGACCTCACAGAGTGCAAGGACCTTGTCAGCTTACAATCCCTTATTTTTTATTTTTTTACGCCTACAGGACCTGGTCTTCCTAGGTGGTCTCCCATCCAAGTATTAACCAGGCCCAATCCTGCTTAGCTTCCAAGATCATACAGGATCAATCAGACAGGATCAGGTTTGTTCAGGGTACCACAGCTGTACACAAGGGCTGCTTCTTTAGATTGATGAAGTCAGAGAAATTCTCTTTGAGTGTATGACTTGACGTTATACCCCAAATAAGTAAGACCCATGGGAAAAGTACTTCTAGGTAGAGGGACTAGCAAGTGTAAATTCCTGGAGATGGGAATGAGCTTGCCGTTCTTGGGAAAGAAAAAAACCCAATGTGATTGGAATTGAGTATATGATGGGAGGAATGGAGGGGATGAGGCTGGAAAGGTAGGCAGGGGCTGGATCACATAGACCCCTGAAGGCTGTGCCGCTCTCTGCTCCAAATCCACTTTTCTCTCCCCTGCTCTGCGGGATGGGGCTGTAAACCATATTGCTTCTTTGTCAGCTACAGCCAGGTTCTGTCAATAGGAGAGGATCCAGGGAGACTGGAAGGCAAGGGGAGGGATCAGGGACTTGCTAATGCCTGTTTGCTTGCTATTTCTATCAGGGTTGCCTAAGTAATGACATTTGCTCTGCAGGGCACTGGTTCAGTGTCCAGGTTCTTTCCACACTTCCAGAAACAGCCTTCGTATGAACCCTCGGAAGTGCCAGCAGCGGCCCCTCTTCAGAGGTCTGAGCCTCAGCTTTGCGGGGCTCCTCCCCTCAGCCGTTGGAGAGCCAAGCAGCAACACGATGGGGACACTTTCTTAGAGACACAAGAACCAGCTCTCCCAGGCTGCACTCCTGATTCTTCCAGTTCTGGTAACCGGACTTGTTCTCTTGGTTCCAGCGGTAGAGGTGGGAGCTGCTTCCCGCGGTTGTGATTGTTACCTCAATATTCCCTTTTTGCTTTTTCTACCGCCTGACCAATGAATTTTCTATTTTAAATTCTGTTTTCCCGACTGGACCCTGACTGACACAAAGGCCGTCATGAGGACCGAGACTTTTATTCCACATCTAATGGGAAGCCACTGCATGGGGTTAAGCAATGGATAAACTGGGAAATCTGAAAGGTAACTGACTCGTCGCAAATAGTTATGGAAATGACAATAATCGGAGACTTGGAATCTTGGAGTCAAGTGACACGTTTCTGGAATGTCTGTTTCATGATTCTCGCTTTCCTAAGATGACCAGGAATCACACCAGTGTTCCGCGAAAGATGACTTTCCTTACTCTAGTGTTACCTTTGTGTTCATAGTTGCTGCATGTTTTTGTTATTGTTAAATATTTCGTGTTAGCATCAGTTCTCATAAGGTTCTACCAAATGGAATGTATGTATCCCAAAGTTCCACAGCCAGTTGCCACCGTGATCTATGAACTCCATCTCATTCTTGTGTAAATCCTATGCACATATTTTTCCTGTTATATATATATGTGTGTGTGTGTGTGCATATTAGTATGTATGAATATGTATATATTTCCCCCCTCTCCATATACACACATATATATTAATATGTGCAATATAGATACAACAAATGTAATTACTTGGAACTCAAGCGAGAGTAAAAAACATTCTCTACGTCATAGGCTTGTTATGATTAAATGAGAGAATGACTAGAAAGCATATGAGGATGTAGGAGATTGAAATGGTAGCCATTTAGTAATGAATAAAGTTACAAGATTGCATCTCAGTGAATTACTATGATTTGGAGTTACTAATCTTTCCCATTCTTTCTTCGGTGTCCTCAGAGGGAGACCAAAACTTGTCTATCAAGTAGCTTTTCAAGAGAGGTGTCTGTGGTCAGGCTCCTTGTCATTGGAGGTGGAAAGAATGAACAGAAATGGTATCTAGAGTGTAAAATTTGGCGTTGTATGCTATAGAGCCCATGGTTTTTGCTTGATGAGCCTTTTTTCTCATCTGTTGAATGGGTATAATGTCTTTTCTCCCTACATCCTTTCTAAAAAGGATATTATAAACTACTTTTTCAATTGACTGGGGATTCCTTAAAGTTTTAAAAATTATCATTTTATTCAAAAAGCAATTGAAGAATGTATATATTGATGAGCCAGGATAGTTTTTTGTTGGTTTTCAAAGTCGGTTTAAAGATAGTTAAGCAGCAAAGCTCAAGCTATTCAACCAAAGTGTCCTATGATAGATGATTGGATAAAGAAGCTATGGTACATATATGCAATGGAATATTACTCAGCCATAAGAAGAGATGAAATACTGCCATTTGCGACAACATGGACGGACCTTGAGATAATCATGCTAAGCAGAGAAAGTTGAAAACCACATGCTATCACTTATATATGGGATATAAATCTAAAAGCAACAAATGACCAGGACAAACAGAAACTCATGGATGTGGACAATAGACTAGTGGTTACCGGCGGGTAGGAGGTGGGGGGTAGGTAAATGGGGTAAAAGGGGTCAAATATGTGGTGACATTAAAGAATTTTGAATAATTGATTAATTTTTAAAAAGATATTCAATTTAGAATGTGATTTTTTTTCCTTGTGTAGGCTTTAGTTATTTTTTTTTTTTTTTGGCTAGACTTTTACTTTGTGAGTTTGAAGGGACAGATGAACTTCATTTTGTTTCTGAGAGATGTTGTCTTAGTTTGCTAGGGCAGCTGTAACAGAGTCCCACAGAGTAGCTTAACTGACAAAAATGTTCTAAGTCCAAAACCCAGGTATCAGCAAGGTGGGTTGCATTCGAGGGCTGTGAGGGCTCTCTTCCATGCCTCTCCCCTAGCTTTCAGTGGCATGTTAATAATTTTGGTGTTCCACCTGACCTCTGCCTTCATCTTCACATGGCATTCTCCCTGTCTGCCTGTCTCCAAATTTCCCTTTTATAAAGACATAGTTATGTTGGATAAGGCCCACCCTAATGACCTGAATTTGAACTTAATTAGGTCCACAAAGATCCTATCTCCAGATAAGGTCACATTCTGAGGTCCTGGGGGTTAGGACTCAAACACATGAATTTATGCGGGACACAATACACAACCCACAACAGGGTTTTTTTTTTATTGTTATTTATTTAGCTATCACAAATGTGTTGCTTTTAAGGGAAACACTACAGAAATGAGTAACAGGGTGTCCATAAAAACATAAAAAGGTATTTTTTAAGTTAATACACACATAGGGTGAAAATGTCAAGTAGAAAATGTCCTCGTCCCTAACTCAGTGGCCCAACTCCAGAACATATGCTGCTGTAATACCTGAGGAAGCTAAAGATAGGGTTATAGTCATGATCCAAACAGATAACGACTATGAATACTTGCTGTGTGTGAAGACTTGTCAGAACATTTTGGAAATCCATGTTAAGAAACAGGCGATGGTTTCTTGGATACCTGACATGCTGCAAGGCAAAAAACTCAACCTTTGTTACTTGTGATGGCTGAGGGCCTGTGTCCTAAATCTTTGCCTTTATTTTTCTTTCCATTTCCTTCTACTTTTTCCCTTTCTTAAAGGAAAACCCTACATGGATTTAAAATATCCTTATTTTCTTGGGACAGTTTGAGTCCATATCAGTCTATACTCAAAAAAGTTCGATAATTAAACCAATTTTAAAAAACCCTTCAAAATTAAATATATATTTGAACCTTTTCGCGTTGCATTTTCATTAGTATCTGTATTGGTCAAGATTGTTTTGGGTTGCAAATGACGGAAGGCCAGCTCAACCTGGTTCTATCAAAGAAGGGAGTTTACTGTCTCTTGTAACAACAGAGTTCAAGGGTGGGAAGTAGGTTCAGGCATAACAGGACTAAGGATCCAAAGGATGTCATCAGGACTTGTCTCTCCCTTTCTCTCTCTGTCCACCTCCTGGCCCCACTGTTCTCTAGACTGGCCTCACAGTCTGGTCTTCCACGCCACATGTCCTCTGGCTCCACTTCCCAGTGCTATCTTAGCAACACCCGTGGCAAGGGGCTCTCTTTCTCCGACTATTTTTAATACAAATACCTGGAACTGAAATTCATAGGCATAGCACTAAATCTATCACTGTGGCCTGGCGGCGGATCCACTATTCCAGGTGGCCAGCCCTGGGTCACATGCTCAGTTCTGGAACGATGTGTATGGGAGATGATTAGCGTTCTCCAAGCCACATGGACTTTGAGAATGAGATAACATTAAGGTATTATTATCTGAAGAAAGAGCGGGATTCTGGATGTTCAGAAACTACCATTGTTCCAAAGCAAAGAAGATTTTTAGGGCAGTGAAAATATTCTGAATGACACTGTAATGATAGGTACATATTATACAATTGTCCAAACCCATCCAATGTACAACACCAAGAGGAACCCTAAGGTCTGCTATGAACTTTGGTGATAATTGTGTGTCAATGTAAGTTCATCAGCTGTAACAAACATAATATTCCAGTAGGGGATGTTGATAACTGGGGTGGCATGTGTGTGTAGGTGCTGAGGGTATATGGGAAATCTCTGTACCTTCCCCTCAATTTTGATATGATTCTAAAACTGCTCTAAAAAAATAAAATCTTAAAAAACAGGCACACACAAAAAACACCCCTCTGTCCACTGTGATGTCTGCCTTCTTGAAAAATCCAATAGACATTTCAGCCATGTTGTGATGCTCTTTGCTACATCAGATACTCCTGACCACTCATACCTCGAAAGTCTGCTGCCTTGGCACCCATGGTAAAATCTCTCTCTGGTTCTGCTTTGGCCTCTCTCATTGACCTGAGGCTCCTTAAGTGCTCACTTCTTAGGTACAGAAACTCAGAGTTCAGCCCTTGGCCCCTGTTCTTCTCTCTTAGTACAGTTTTATCCTCTCATATTTAATCCCCTTCTGGATCTTCAAGCCATGGAGTCCAACCGCCTACTTGACGTCTCCACCTGAATGTCTCATCATTCCCTCAAAATTCCTTATGATAGACTTAGCTCGATGGCCTCCAGTGAACAACACCTCCCACGACTCATACCTTTGTGTTTCCTTTCCTCGAGTCCTATTTGGCCTTGCTAACTGATAGAACGTGGTGGAAGCATTACTGTGTCAGTTGCAAGCCTAAGATCTAAGAACGGCCGGAACCTTCTGCTTTCATGTTCTGGGGAACCCTGAGCCGTCATGTAAGAACTGTGGGGGGCCTACTGGAGAGACCACCTGGAGAGAGAGAAACACAGCTGTGCTAGCAGCCCAGCTGAGCCCAGCTGGTTAAAGTCACACAAGTGACTATTAGCAAGACCAGCAGATGGACTGTCCAGCTGAGCCCGGCTCAGCTTTCAGGATCATGGGAAATAACAAAATAGCTGTTAAGTCATTTACATTTGGAGGTTGTTTGTTACCTGGCAGTAAATTAGCAAAACACTCCCCATATCTAAAGCCAAAGGTATTATCTTCCTCTTCTGACCTGTTTGTCTTCCAGGGGTCACGGTTTCAGTTAATGATACCATTATCTACCTAGGTTTTCAAGCCGGGAAAAACTGAGGCGTAATCCTATAATCTTCCCTCCCCACTATTCCTATCCAACCAGCCCCTATGTCCCGCAGGCTTGACCTAAATATTTCTTGAACCTGGCCCTCTTCTATTGCTCCATAACTTTGCTCCAGGTCAGGTTTTGCTCTTATCTTCTCAAGACTTTTTTTTTTTTTTTACCGCCTATAGCACCTGGTCTTCCTAGGTGGTCTCCCATCCAAGTATTAATCAGGCCCAACCCTGCTTAGCTTCCCAGATCAGACGGGATCTGGCGTGTTCAGGGTAGCATGGCCGTAGACTTCTCTCAACCTTTTTGTCTTCATACCTGCAGCCCAGTTCTTAGATCCATCTGTTAAACTGCTTCCAGAGTGATCCCTGTAGAATGCATATTCAACGAAGGCGGTTCTCTGCATAAGAGGCTTCTGAGTTCCCTGTAGCCAACAGAATAAAGCCTGAACTCGGCTATAAAAGGCTCTTTAAAAATGGCCTTCATCTGCGTTTGCAATGCTACTGGTAACTACTTTTGACTTGCTATATCAATCAAGGTTCAGACAGGAGACAGAAACTATACCAGTTATTTAATGGAGATAATTTAGTATAACAAGTTGTTAGCTAGGTATAAACTGGCTGACTAGGGTAAAGAGAGAACTTTAAGGCATCACAGAAGTAGCAACCGCAGGAGGCAGCTCTCACCATTCAGTCTAAGAGAACAAAAGGAAGGAGATGGTGTAATTTAAACTTAGAAATGAGAGGAGGGGTCCCATCTTGCAGAAAGCCAAACTCTAAGGAGAGGGCTCTGCTCAGCTGGTGCTAGTTGTCTCTGAGCTTATGGAGCGACCTTGTGGAGTTTGGTGTGATGAGTGTAGTCCTGAAAACCTGCAAACTGCATACTGCAGCTGCTCCAGGAAGGAAATGCAGCTGCCGGGGTGAAGTGTTGCTGGGATGACGCTCACAGCAAAGTTTTCCCTCCTCCAGCTCTGCAGTCTCCCTCAGGTGCTCCCTGTTGCAGAGCCTACCACTGAGACAGTTGGCAAAGTAGAAATGTACTTTTGCAGCGCATCACGAAGCAGAGGATAGAAGCTTAGGTTTGGAGCTGAGAAAGTCTTAATAACTGATGTATTTGTCTTGTTACTATCCCTTCTCTCTGCTTTGCTCCCACCTTTTTCAGAACATTGCAAGTGTTATTTTCTCCAGAAATGCAGTTTCCTCTTCTCTTTGTCTAGTTAACATCTACTTTTCAACTCTCAGCTGAGTTATTACTCCCTAAAGAAAGCCTTCTTTGACTTCTCTGAAGTCAAACTCTTTTGTAATAGGCTGTTAGCTTCTTTGTAGCATCGTCACAGTTACATTTTGTGTAATTTTTTGATTAACAGTCCACTGGACTGTGGGGAGGGCATTAATCTCAACCACAGGGACCCTGCCCTCCCTCCCCCTGGATTTGTTTTTCTTGAACTTGTGCCCCTAACCTCTAACACAGCAGTAGCTGGCACAAAGTAAGGGCTCCATTAATATTTGTTGAATGGAGTGAGAATTGTAGTTTCAATGGCCAAAGAGAAGTCAATATCATGCCTGAATTGGGAATCATCTGAATCATCTGCTTTCAGGAGCATCTCTGTTCTGTGTGCACCCAATAAGTCTTCCTCCTGCCTGAGTCTCTCAGTCTCTCAGTTCCCATCCTGACACAATGCTACTTGTGTTGTCATTCCTAGATACTCTGTGTGTACATGCAAGCAAAATATATTACTATATACTCTCGCAGAGAGATGCTTCATTCTTTTGAACGACTATTTCACTGTAGGAAAGTACCATAGCTTAACCAATCCTGTCTTCAAAGATATCTAGGTTGTTTCCCATCTTTTGCTTCTATAAACAGTGCTGTAATGAATAACCTTGGGCATAACATTCGTGTGGATACGTGGTTATATTATCAATATCCACTGAAACATCTTTTACTTTGGTTCAAGGTAAAGAGCTTATGCAGAGATGGCAGCAAGGATCTGGCGTGGATGCTCAGAAAAGTACCTCGAAGGGTAGAAATTTCTAGATCAGACCTCCACTTTTGGAATCTAGGGTGCAACTATAGTGTGGGGGCCACTTCGAAACTGAAATTTTCCATCCAAGCTCCAAAGACACTGATGCATTAACTAGCGTCTTAAGATTTCTTTGCTGCTTCCTTCCATGTTTTTTTCTCCTTTCATAACATGATGGTTTGTAATTGTTTGCTGTCACCTAGACCAGGGGTCCCCAAACCCCAGGCCATGGACCAGTACTATCCTTGGCCTGTTAAGAACTGGGCCGTACAGCAGGAGGTGAGGGGTGGGCGAGCCAAGGAAGCTTCATCTGTATTTGCGGCTGCTCCCCAGCGCTAGCATCACCGCCTCAGCTCCACCTCAGATCATCAGGCATGAGATTCTCATAGGAGCACCAGTTCCTAGTGCCCATAAGGTTGGAGACTGCTGACCTAGACCATAAACTAGTCTAGTAGATACCAGTGAACAAGATAGATGAGGGCTTTGCTCTTATGGAACTATTTTTATTACTTTATTATTTTTACCTTGATAGGTGTGTGTGTGTGTGTGTGTGTGTGTGTGTAAGGATTAAGTGAAATAATGGAATTAGCAAAGTGATTAGTCAGCAATTTAATGTTTGTATGCGCATTTATAATACATGTTTATGTATATAAACACTAAGTTGGAAGATTCATAATTATTCCTGCCGCGACTACATTTTTACCTCTCCTCTACGCACCCCCTCTCCATACTTCCTCTTGAAGAGCTGACACCTTAACCTCCAAGCGACATGGTTTGCTTCTAGCACAAGGCGAATGCGATGCACCGCCAGTAGGGGGCAAGAATCAACCAAGCGTGCCTATTACCTAAGCAACAGAGTCAAACAGCATTCTCACAATGACTTTACAAAAGGGTTACCAAGAAGTTAATTTGTTCATTCTGTGTTAGGTCATATAATAATAATAATGATAATAATAATAATAAAACAAAAATAATAATAGAAGCAACAATAAATTATAAGGAAGCGAGAGGTGATAGCAACAGACCTATTTTGCAGCAGTCATTGAGAGCAAGTTTGTTTAGGTTATTGGGCGTGAGTGCGGAAAAAAAACTGGGTCTGACTGTGCTCACACTCCTTAGGATATGATAATGGCAGTGGACCTGCCGAGTTACTTGCGGTTTCATATTGAATAAAGCGCTTTGAGCGAGCCTACCAAGCAATACATATGCGAATATTGTTGTCTATGATTGAATAGGTAATGAAAAGCTTTTCGAAGTGACAGAGATGTCACTAGGTAAACTTCCTGGGCCGAAAACACACACCCAAAGGCTTTTGAAAACAGCTTTGGGCCCCTCCTAGCCCGACTTTGAAAGCAAGTGTGGGACGCATGCGCCCGGCCCACCCGCTGACCTGCTCGTGGCACCCAGAGCTGAGACCTTCTTCCCGACAGCCAACGGGGTAAGAAGGGAGGGGGAACGGAATTCTCGCGAGGTCTTTCAGCGCCGGCGGAAGCAGTAGACACGTGACTCTCCTAAGCGGCCTTCGCTTTCCCCCTCCCCCTTCTCGGAAACCCGGCCCCCTCACCCCTCGCCCACCCCGGAGCCGCGGTAATGGACCGTTTGGGTTCCGGAATTCTCTCGGATCCAACCACTGGTACCGGGTCGGCGGGAGCCGGCGGAGTCCGTGCTTGGTGGCGAAGGCAGGGGGCGGTCAAGATGGGGGGGGTAAATCATCTTCCTTCACCTAGGAGGGAGGCGGGGCGGAGACGGGCGCTGGGGAGCAGGGTGGGGGAGGGAGGAAGTCACGTGGGCGCGCGGCGCGCGGCGCTCCAGCCGTCGCCCGTCCCCTCCCCTCCCGGCTGGGCGGGGGGGCTGGGGGGAGGGGCGTCAAGATGGCGGCGGGGAGGTAGGCAGAGCCGGACGCCGCTGCTGCCGCTGCCGCCGCCACCGCCGCCTCCGCTCCAGTCGCCTCTGGCTCTTCAAGCTCTCGCCGCCCGGGAGAAGCTGTTCCGCCGTCGCATCCCGCGGGGAAAGTAAGTCCTCCCCTCAGTCCTCTCCTGCTTTCACACTCGTCCTCCCGGACAGTCTCCCACTCCCACCCTCCTCAGGGGGCCGTGTGGGGCCGGCCTGGGGGGGCCGCCACCTCACCCCGGCTTGGGGCCTCCTTCGCCGCCCCCCCCCGAGCTGCGCGACCCGGGGCCCTCGGGGGCACGGTCCCGGCGGCGGCCCCGGCGCTCTCGCTTCCTCCGCCCGTCAGCGCCGGGCCCTGCGGTCGCCGCGCGTGGGGCTCTGGGGCCCTGGGGACCCCGCTGTCCCGGGCCGAAGGCACCCTCTTTGGGGCGGGGAAGCACGGTCGGCCGGCGCCGGCTCCTCTCGGGTCGTCCCTCTTGCTTTCCCCGCTCGACCCCGGGGCTGCGAGGTCCGGGACCCGCAGGAAAGTGAGCTCCGCAATCCTTCAGAAGTCCTCCTGCCGGAGGGTTGCTGCCGGGTTCGCGCGAGTGCGGGAGGCAACAGGGTCGCCCCACATCTGGACCCGCACCTGCACTTTCTGATGCCCTCGCCTTCGGGTCTGTGGGGAAGGTACGAGGGACACGTGGGAGCCCCCTTTCACGCCTCACCCGGCGATGAGGTTAATTCTGCTTACAGCTCGCTCGCCCGCCCTCCAGACCCTAAGCGTCTCCGTGCAGGGGGAAGGCGGCTGCGGATCTGCTTACTTGGAGAGTGTTTGGCGTAACTAGTGTCTAAAGTTCCCCAAACCAGTGGATGCTGGTGGTTTCCCAGCAGTGGTTTTGGGGTCGGTTTAACCGCTGAGGAGATTTGGATGTTCCTGAGCCCTTGTGATTGTTTCTTTCCTGACCCTGGCGTCCAGCTCCTCCCCTTTCCACCCCGGCTTTGTGCTTCTGTTTGGTTAATGTTTGCGGACCACTAACTTGATCCCAGCACAGAGAAGCTCTTTTTATGTGCGTGCTCCGTTTACTGTGGGAGGCTTTTGTTTTGGGGAGTCGCTGGTTGAGAAACGTGGGAAAAGAACGGGCGAGAAAATGAGAGTCAAATAAAGCAACGTTTTCATCCATTGAATTGCGCAGCCAATTGTAACCGCACCCGGAAGTTTGTACTGAACACGTGTTGATGAGGGAAGGTTAAAAACTGGGTCCCCTTTGACCTTTGAAAGTTGATTATTAGCAGTTTATGTTCAGTTAAATGTTTCGTATTCTCTAGTCAGTCAGAATTAGAGACGGAATGAGGCTTCTTAAGAGTCGGCCAGGAGAGTCCAGGACGCTGTCAAACCCGGAGTTGCCCCAGCGCAAACAGACTTAACACTTGCAGACACTTAAACCAGCTAACAGTGCGGACGGATTCCATTTTTTCCCAGTTATTTATGGCAGTCAGAACTGATTTTCGTAAGCTGTGTGGGGAAAACCGTCATCACTGCACAAAAGCTAGTTTGTATAGAATTTCAAGGATAAAAAAATGCGGGATGTAGTATGGGTTCCTTGAGTAGGACATTAATTTTGCAAGCAAGGGAACATTTTATTTTCAAAATTTATTTCCAAAATTTATCTTATTAGAGAAGACATCTTTACTTTTTTCTATGGATTTTGCTTTTTATCTCCCACCTTTATTTTACGCAATTCTCTTCAGCATTTTAAATACATTTTACTTTAGTTGCTGGATAAGTGTTGAAAAGAAAGGCTTAGTGGCTTACATTAGAATTCATTCATTCATTCATCTATTCATTAAATGCCATTATGTGTCAGGCAATTGTAACATGTTTTAAGGGCTTTGCTGAAATTACTTAAAAACGAGCAGTATGGAGATTTTTTTTATGCTTTTTAAAATGATTTGCCTCAAAGACGTTAGCTACAGATAAATTTTGGTATTTCTTAGTCTCAAAATTGGGCTTTGATTTGAGACCTGCCACCTGTGAAGGACACGATCACTCAGATCTACTGCGTGGTCTTACTCAGTAACCTGGCTTTTCACGAGGCCTGCCTAAAGTTTATGTAAAGATACTTTCTGAGAGGAGTTGCTTTCGCATTAAATAGCCAGTTAATAACCAAAATGGCAATCCTAAAGTTTTTGGGATATTTTTTATTTTTTAATGCTGAATGACAGGTCCACTTTGATGTGGTTGAATTTACTATTAAGGACAACCTTAAGATAGTACCAAAATTTTCTGTAGGTGGGCAAGATAGGCTTTTTAAGAGCAGAAGCTATTTTATGAATGAGATATAGTACAAAACCCATCAAATTAACTTATCTATTTTTTTAGAGGCAGTATATTATGTATCACAGCATTGATTTTTAAATCCTTTTACTGCTTCCTCCAGTAAGAAATAGGTTTTAACATTGACTTAGTATATATACATACATAGAATTGAAAAACTCATTTTGTGATAATGTTTACCCCCTTCCCCCGCATGCTGTGCACTAGTTTTCTGTTCTGTACTGAAATATTTAAAAATACTGGTTGTGATACCCTAAAGTGATTTGACAGTCCAGTGTATTCTGACCAGCAGTTTGAAAAATATTGCTATAGGGTTAAGAGTACAGAATCTTGAAAGGGTGTGGTATCAGACTTCCTGGGCTTGTAATTGCACTCACTCCATGCTGGCTTTGTTGTTACCCTGTTACACTGCCTCTGTAAGCCTCAGTTTCTCATCTGTGACAAGGGGATAATTTCCTTATGGAAGGGACTATCTTCCGTATTAAAAGAAAAAACCCGACCATATACTAAATCTCAAGACTACTCACATGAATTTGATGTGATGATCAAGAAAGTTGTTTCATTTCTTCCCTTGATTTTTTTCCTGTTTCTTTCTTAAAGCATTTTTGAAACTTTGTTTATAATCTGCACATTCCTTTGTGAATCCATTCTTCCTATAGGTTTTTCAATGAGTGGGGGAGGGGCATTTTTCTGAGTAGTTGCTCCCTTGAGAATTAGGTGTTTAAAAAATACAGATTAATACTTCATGAGTTATATAAATGTCTAATAACTATGTTGTACACCTGAAACTGATACTGTCGACCATATTGAAAAATAAAAAATACATAAAAATGCAGATTCTGTCCTTTTAGGTAAAGAAAACTCTCTTTAACAAAGTTTATACCAATCTCTTCCTCTTATTCTTAAGGAATCAGCACTCAGTAGACACTTAATAAATCCTTGTTGATGGACCGTATCAGCTGAATTCTAAGTGGATCATTATCCTTCAGATTATTAAACTGTATGTCAGTCACCACATCTGGGCTGCATAAAAGCAAGTTGAAGCTGAGTCAAAAATCAGCACTGTTAAATTAACTAGTAAAGAAACCTTTTATTCTGGAAAAGATACTTGTTTAGTGATATTTTTCTGTGCACATTTAAAAATGTCTACCAGTTTCCTGGAGACACACTGACCGATTAACTGGACAGACTGGATGTGTGACACTTTTAGGTAGAAAGGGAACTAGTGTTTTGTAGAACTAATCTGGGAGTTAATTCTTGAATAGATTGCCAACAAATGGTTTGTATTGTGGGAAATAAAGTGTTTCATTGGCAACATGGAAGAAAACATTTTTTGGACGTACTAAAGTTCATCAGAATGATAGTAGCCTAACATTTCGAGTAGTGCAGCAATCCTATGAGGTAAGTGTTTTCCCGTTTGAAGATGAGGAAACTGAGTCATGAAAGTTATTATTTGACCATATTGTACTCCTGGGTGGATGGTGTAGCCAGTATTTGAACCCGGGTGTCTGGTCTGCACAGAGCAGTAAGGATCTGTTTAGATCTCAACAAGAGGAACCTTGTCCTCCTGGATAGGTTTCAGTGTTGGTATTCTTGGTGGGAAGTGTATCCTTTCATTCTTCTGCTTGGCTATTGTTTCCCAGGATTCTCTTCCTGCCAAGGATGCCTCTTAGTTTCTCCCAACTACTGTGTCCTTGTTTTTTATTTATTATTGTCATTTTCACAGTGTATTATTTTGAAATAGGTGATATTTTCAAAAGTATTTATGACAAAAATGGCATCATTTTGTTGTCCGTTGTTGGAGATAGAATCATTCTGTTGTTAGTAACTTTTAGTTTGGTTAGATTGAATGAATTTTGAGTAGATCATTGATAGTGTCATCTGAGGTCTATGAAATCCTTTGTAGACACGTTGTAGCAGTTCTCTTCCACACAACAGTATTTGCATTGACATTGACCTTAGTGGGTTCAAAGTGAAAATGTTGTTTTTTCCTTTCAGGAATAAATCCTACTTATTAGTAAAGTATGGAAGAGAAGGTGGGATAATATAAACTTTTAAGGGCTCTCTTAGCCTGAGCCCTGAAATTCCTTGAGTCTGTAATAGTCTTAGAATAGGAATATAGTTAAATATTAAGGGTTTTGCCTAATGGAGTTAGAGAATGGCACAGATGTTCCCTTTCTATCCATTTTCCCCTTCTCTCTGCAGAAAAAGTGCAAGTAGTAAATTTGGGCCCAATCGGCTAAGAGAAAAATATCTCTAGATTTTGTTTGTGTGTAAAATGTATGTAAAATTAAAATCTTTCATTAATAGATTGTTAAAGACAGTGTCTTTTGCAGACATTGTAACTACTCATACCAGAGGTCTCGAATTCTGATTCCTATGAATGAATTTTGAGGTCACTGATGTTGTTTTAACTGTTGCATTCATTTCTTGTATGAACACCAAGTTTCTCCCCTAAATTCCTTCCTTCCTTGATATTTTTGTGCTTTTAATGCTCGTTGTTCAGAAAGTGTATTTCATAAAGTTCTCATGAATTCAGTAACACTTTTCAGTGATTTTTGTTTATTTCATGAGTTAATGACATTTTTTTTGAGTATAATTAGACAGGCCTTGGTGCGCATCTGATGGATTAATGGGGCCCTGGGTCTTCAAGGGTTCTGGGTCTGTAGTTTAGGAGTCGCTGGTTTAAAACAATGTACTTTTGTTTCAAATGTAAATAAATCATTATTTCTGATATTACTTTTAAAAGACATTTTGATCATCTCAAGTTCTATTTAGGTCAAGGTTAGCCATAGTAAGTAGGTCAAGACCCCCAATTCCCACAGGTCGTTGGTTCTAATGAAGTATTTTATGGATTGAAAAGGTTTTTCAAGCATTGGTTTAGCTCTCATTACATACTTGTACTTGTACTAGGATGATTTGTAAAGTATGAGCAACTATGTCTATATTGGAAAAATGGTTCAACTCAACTTTATTTTAAATCTATGTTGGGATATTTCCACTGTTTGTCTCAGACATTCATTTCTTTTATACTGTTTTCATCTTGCTAATACTCCACCCCTCTTCCAATTTTTTAAATTAAGTATTGAAACTTAAAGGTTACCAACACTGACTTTTTGATTTACTTGTTGGAAAGAGAACGCATGGGCTTTGAAGTTTGAACAATCTAGATCTGAGTGGTTGAGCTTGGGCAGGTAACTTAAGCTTTCTGAACCTCCGTTTCATCTCTAAAATTATACCTATCTAGTTTAGGGTCCTTGTAGTCTCAAGCTGTAAATGAAGAGCCTAACACTGTGTCAGGCTTGTAAAAGATACTTAGTCTCTGTCAATTCCCTTTCTCCTTCCTGTTCAAAATGTTTTCTTAGACTGCTTTTCCTTTTTCAGAAAAATTTTGGGGAAATCTCCTTTGGACTCTCCTTCCTCCCATCCTTTGAACAGCTGGTCTGCCCTTAGTTTCATTTCTGGATGTCTTTGGTTTTCTACCTTAAACTCATTCATGTTTCCATTAGAACTTCTTTCTAAATGACACATAAGCTTGTGTGACATAGACCTACCTAGTATAATTTCTCTGTTAAATACCTTGCTTTCATCTAAAACAGTAGTTTTTATGTGTTGGAAGTCATGGTCATGGCATTCTTGGCCAACACCTTTCTTTTTGTAGGATTAATGAAACACTGACATTTAATTTTATTGCATAGTCTGAGAACAAATAGGCCAGCTGAAAATAAATTATTTATATAACGTGAAATCAGTTTTCTGAGAAAAACAAGTTACGTATTTCTCAGATGTTTGTATATATAACTGGATTATGTCAGATAAATTAATGAGAAAAGTTAAAATTGAGAAAGCTCTGTTAAGCTGTTGTTTCATTTTGGTGATAGAATACTTTGATCTGGCTCCTGAGAGTACAGTTGGGAAACGCCAACCTGAAACGTATTTGCTTGCTCCTAAATAGGCATTTCCGCCCCTAAATTCCATGTAACTCATCTTTCAGATCTCCTGGGCTCAACTTTTATTTGTTTACTTTCTCTTGGCTTAACTCTTAATTATCTATCAACTCATGCTTTTTTGTGTGTTTCATCTTCTCCCTTCATTTAGAGCTTCTATTTAAGCCCTGTTTTATGGATTCTCCTTCCTAAATAGCTTGGAACCCGTCCCCCTTCTCTCTCTTTACACCCGGCTGGCGTAGCACAGGCTCTCCCTCCTGGTCTGCTGCAGCGGCAGGGTGGAAAGAGAGAGAAGAGTCCGCTGTAGCCGCCTCCTAAGATGTCTCCTGCTTCTGGCCTAAAGAGTGCCGGCGTCTTTCACGCCTCCATGCGTTTGAATACACTGTCCAGAAGGTCCTTGTCCACCTGGCGATTTCTTTCTTGAGACTGAGCTTCACTGTCACCTCCCTCCCTACGAAGTTCAGCATTTCCTTCTGTTCTCGCAGCATGTTGTAGACATAGACTCTTGCTGTGATTTATATACCTCGTTGTCATTTCTATTTTAATGTGAATTTTTGGGGACCTGCCTGCCATCTAGCAGGTTCTCCATAAATATTGAATGAATGGGTCTCATAGAAAATGTTGGTTTATATTTAGAAGAGAGTTGTCATTTTAAGTTTTTATGTTAATATTTAATATTTCGTTCTAAAGATGGTGGAGCCAGGGCAAGATTTACTGCTTGCTGCTTTGAGCGAGAGTGGGATTAGTCCGAATGACCTCTTTGATATTGACGGTGGAGATGCAGGGCTTGCAACTCCAACACCTACCCCTTCAGTTCACCAGGTAAGAGTTTTCCAAAGCCTTTGTAAAAAGTACGTTTTTTTTCTTACCATTAATTTTTATTTATAAAAGTAGATGTTATTAAGCCTTAACTTTAAATATGCATGTGAACGTTATTATTATGTTGAGTGTTAGTCTTCATTCATGAGGCAGAAAACATTTGCAATGAAAATCAAGACATTTATTGCTTTGATATATATGTAAAAAACATAAGAGGCGATTGTTAAGGGTTTCGTGGGAGATGGTCGATCTCCTTAATAGTTGTCTTTGTAGTTTATAGGAACATTTTTGTGAGGTTTCACTAGACACATTCTCTGAGAGCAAAAATAAGATTCTGCTGTTAGTGTAGTTTTGCGAAGATGCTATGCTTGCAGAGATTGTTATTACTTTATACCTGGTATCGTGATTTTACATTCCGTTTGAATGTAAAGCTTGACTTTTTTATTTGTAACGAAATAAATACCTCTCTTGTTCTTGAAGCGGAATTCACTGCCGTCATGCTTTCTTTCTTTCTTGGTGTTGTTTTCTCTCCAGTCAGTGCCACTTAGTACACTAGAACTAGGTTTGGAGACTGAAGCAGCAGTTCCTGTTAAACAAGAGCCAGAGACGGTGCCTACTCCAGCACTATTAAATGTTAGGGTAAGAATTATTTAGATTCGACATTACTGCTAAAGTAGTTTAGGATTGTAGTAAGAAAATAACCTTTAATGTGAAACAGTTTTATCTCACTAGTTCTGCTTTTCACTACTTATTTCCCAGTATTCTATTTTCACCTCCTACTTTGTAAAATATTTGTTTCATTCTTATGGTAGTTATATTGGGCAAAAGAAAATTTGGATGAAACAATTTATTGCAGATGAAAAAAAAAATTCATGAAGTGAAGATAAACTATACATGATCCTCCTACCCTTTTCATTTTTACTTATTTCAGCTTTCATCCATTGGTGTATATAATTTTTGTGTGATTATAATTGTATTTTATGGAGTTTCTCTGACCTTACCTTAGACACAAAAGCAAGTATGAACTTAAGCCTAGTGGTATAAAATTATTGGACACACTGGCTAAAATTTTAACTTGTAATAAATTATTATTTTTTTAAAGTGATAAATAGTATCGAGAAGATTGCTGTTGTTGGAGTTTTGGAGAAATAACAGCCTAAGGAGGAAAGGAAATAGAAATGTATTTAAATTTCTAAAAGTATCTCAGTTACACTTTAGTTGCTTGTAGACATAGACATATCATTATCTTCAAATCTTTTTTTGCATTTTGTCCGGCTCCCCAGTAAAAAAAGTGCTATGTAGCTTTGTTTTAGGCTCAAAGGTAGCACCCACATTATTACCAGTATTTGTAATTTACTTGGCTGGATCATTGGTGTGACATAGGAATTTGAAACTGTGCTTGGTGGTTTTATCTTGTCCTGAACGTTAGTATAGTCTATACGATAGCAAACAAAGCACTGGGCGGGAGTCATAGAAGGTTAGAACCAGCAAGTGGTCCCCTGAGAGCCTGGGCCTCCAGAGGTGGGGTGATCGCCCTGAGGTTCTCCACCTATTTGGGGCAGTGCTGGGATTAGTAATTCTTCCTGTTCTTATTACTATATGGTGTTACCGTGCACCATAGCTTGCTTTGGATAGGCCCGTTTTATGTTTGCTGTCCCTAACAGTTACTTAAAATATCACATTACTATACCTTCTTTTTCTCAAAGTAGTGTGTTTTCACATGGTAGTTTATAGCTAATCATATTGAATTAACAGTGAAGTGTCGATGGTTAGGTAAGAATAAAAGTCAGTTTTGGATTTTTAAGTGGCCTACTGTGTTTATGGACATGGGCCATGTCAGAGAATAAAGCATTTTTCAGTGGTGTGATACGTATGGTTTTCTTTTCTAGCAGCAACCTCCGTCTACTACAACATTTGTGTTGAATCAAATAAATCAGCTTCCACCCTTGGGATCTACAATAGTAATGACTAAAACACCACCGGTAACAACCAATAGGCAGACCATCACTTTAACAAAATTTATCCAGACGACTGCAAACACACGCCCTTCAGTCTCAGCACCAGCAGTACGAAATGCCATGACCTCTGCACCATCAAAAGACCAGGTTCAGCTGAAGGACCTACTGAAAAATAATAGTCTGAACGAACTCATGAAACTGAAGCCACCCGCTAATATTGCTCAGCCAGTTGCAACAGCAGCAAGTAAGTCTTTCTGTTTTCAGTGGTGTCAACTGTCTGCGTTTGGCAAGATTTATCAGTGTGTTTTTAAGGGTTTGTTTCGGTCTTAAAAAATTGGCCACGAAAGAGGTCGTAACTTCGTGATTCTACACTTACAGTGTGTACATAATTCAAGAGAAGCAAAAATTTAGCAGCTTTAGCTTTAGCTTTGAAACGATGTGTGAAATTAACCAAGTGGCCTCATTAACAGCATGAGATCGCAGTTTTATATGTTGTGAACATTTTTCTCAGTCCTTTCAATCAGCGCTTCTCAAACTTTATGTGTTTATGAATTACTTGGGGATCTTGTTTAGAAACAATCAGATTCAGTAGGTCTGGGGTGGGGCCCAGATTCTGCAGTTCTGATAAGCTTTCTGGAGGCACTGTTGCTGGTGGTCCTTGGGGCCATGCTCCCGGTAACAGAGTTTAAACTGATACTTCGATACTTTGACTTTTACAGCCTTGTGATTTTGCCTGTCATTGGCCTCATTTCTTGTTGGGTAGTCGTGTTTTTTGTATATTCTCTTTCAAAATAAATGCAGTCTCGTCATAAAATAATTCATTATATTTTTCTTTTAAAGAATGAACACCCATAATGCTTTTATTAAAACAGCTTTATTGAGATAAAATTTACATCCCATAAAATTTACCCTCTTAAAGTGTACGATTCAGTGGATTTTAGTATATTCCCAGTGTTGTGCAACTGTTACCACCAGCTAATCCATAATACTTAAGGATAGCTTTAGATTTAAAGTGAAAAAGGTCAACAATGGTTTGATCACACCTTTTTAAAGAATTCATTAATGCATAAAGAATGTAGATTTTATAGTCAGTTTTTCTTCCCTGGAGTGGCTGTTTTGTTCCTTATTTATTCAAGACATACTGAGTGCCTGCTGTGTGTCAAGTGCTGCTCCGGGCTTTTGAGGCTGTGGTTGGGAAGAAAACTGAAATCTCTCCCCTCACGGAGCTTTCACTCTAGTGGAGAGAAACAGTAAGTGACACAGTACGTAAGATAGGGATAAGTGCTCGGAGAGAAATGAAAAATGGGAGATGGGGTAGGAAGAGGTGATAGTTTTAAGTGGAGTGCTCAGAGGAAGCTTTGTATTTAGTAGGGTAATTTTTAAGGGTAAAATAGAATTCATTTGTCCTTTTTTCAAACTTTGGCTATATCAAATTTTAGTAATATAGTTTAAGAAACTGGTCTATGGCCATGCCACCCTGAACAAACCCGATCCTGTCTGATCTTGGAAGCTAAGCAGGGTCGGGCCTGGTGAGTACTTGGATGGGATACCACCTAGGAAACCAGGTGCTGTAGGCATAAAATATAAAAAAAAAGAGGGGGGGATTGTAAACCGATGAGGTCCTTTGAATCTGTGAGGTCAACCAAGGGTTACCGCGCAGTAAAAAAAAAGGAACTGAAAAATGTAAACTTGAGGGATATTTCCTTCCCTTCTACATTGAACTTGGTAGTGTTTGAGTCCCTGGCGTGTAGTAATACCATGGTGGGCGCTGTGGCACTGTGGAAGGTGCTGGCTCTGACTTCAGTTATATCCTCATCTGACCACTAGTTCATAGTTTTAGCAGAGGAATTGGGTACCGTTTTTTTTTTGTTTAAGAAGTTTCTGGGAGATTGTTGTATTTTTGGATTAAGGGAATAGAATGGAGGTTCCTGGTGATTTATACTAGTACGTAGCATCCTATCAGGCTCTTGAGTATTGAATAGTTAATTCCCTCTTCCAAACAGCTGCTTTACCTTTCTGATTGCAGGAGATAAATTTTAATATCCGATTGAGACCAATATATCATTCTGTGCAGAATTGTCTGTTTAGAAGTTATAATGTGCTCGCGTTTTAAAGTAGAGGGTCTGAGGTATTCCAAAGGAGAGGGCAGAATTGTCTGTTTAGAAGTTATAATGTGCTCGCGTTTTAAAGTAGAGGGTCTGAGGTATTCCAAAGGAGAGGGCAGGAAGTGTTTGTACGATGATGTTGAGCAAACTTTGTCTCTAGTGACAGATGAAATTAAAAATATCAGATAATATCTGATCTTTATGTTTGGGTGTACTCTTGTGCCCTTAAGGCTATAGGCTATAGTTTTATTCTCACCATCATTGCCTGGACTAACTCATTCTGGAAGTTAGGTGCTGATTGCAAAATCTTTTATTTTTTAAAATAACACACCTTTATTATCTTACAGTTCTGTGAGTCAAAAGTCTAACACTTTTTCAATATGCTAAAGTAAAGATTTTAAAGCAGGACAGGTCTAAGTCATCTTAACTTACTTAGGACTGATTTCCATTTTCTGCCGTGCAGAGCAGGACTGTGGCCCAGACCCAGCTAGAGTGCAGGGCGGCATCTAGAATGGCCCCCGGGAGGCTTGGGAGTGATCAGCAGTTAGTAGAACCTGCTTTTTGTTAAAATCTGTGGATTTAATGAGTAGAAAGACTGCTGCTTTTATGTGAATGGCTTTCTGAGTATTCCACTCCTCGAATCAGCATTCGCTTTCATCACTTAAAGGAACGGGTATGTGCCTCTACGAGGAGAGTTTAGAAAGCACCGCAGAAAACAGAAGGGACGTGGAGCCAACCGAGTGGTGTCTGGTCCAGCAACATCTCCCACGTCCAGTGTAGTAATTTTTAAAAGATAAAAGACTGCAGATCAAGGCCGTCCTTGTTTGGAACCCTGAGACACTGTCATACTAGGCCAGGGCTGAAGAAGAAACAGTAAGTGAACGCTGGAGATAAGCATACGTTTGTGTTGTAGGAAAGGGTTATCTTTTTACTGAGAGGAAAGAACATTAAAAGCGTGAAGCTGCATGGAGCAGGCCATCGCGTGCCTGGTTTCCTACCTGTGCGGGTGGTGCCCCTCGGGAGCCCCCCGCCCTTCAGCTTCTTCTTTGGGTTCTTTCTGCTGTCTCACTCGAGCCCCAGTCCTGTCACTCGCTCTGTGACTTCTTCCTTGGCTGTCTTCTTTCTGTACTTTAATCCTAGTCATTTTGGAGTCCCAAGAGACAGGCCTCCCACATACTACCCGTCTTGGCAGACTAGACAAGCTGTTATCAGTGCCCCCATGTGGTTTTCACACGGTGATCTCAAGAACCCCAGGTACCAGGAGGCTCCGGGGTCCTTGGAGGGTGGGGCTGGCCACAGCACTCTGGACTGCCCGGCCAAGCAGTTCCACTTCGGTTCCTGTTTGGAGTGAGGGCTTCTCTTGCTGTATCTGAAGCGTGTGCAAGCCGCTGGTGTAGGAGAGGAGAGGTTCACTGTTTGGGTCTTTATTCTGAGAGAGGGAGGAAAACAAAGTTCTCTGTTTTTTTTCCTTCCAGAAATAATTATGTTGCCTTGAAAGTTAGTAAGTCCCATCAGCTCAAGTGAGAGCACCAAGTTTTAGTATTTTTCTAATGAACCAAGTAAAGTATCTGAAAGTAATGCTCGCTCTTGGGATTTGTATTGAAATGAACTATCGAATAGTTCTGGTTAAGGTGTCTTTTTGATGAATTGTTTCAAATCTTTTGCAGACACATTTCCTTTAAGGTTACTTGTTTTCAAAGGTTAATAATTTCTTCCATAATGGTACATAGCCTTCTTTAACTATTTTCATCCTTACACTTAATTTAAATTAGTGATAAGCAGATTGGTGTTTTTCAGTTTGTGAGGTGGGTAAACTATTGAATTTTTTTAAAATTGTAGAAAAAGTAGTAGAGATTTTGTTCTAAAATGTAAGTCGATTCTCCCTTTCAGCTGATGTAAGCAATGGTACAATAAAGAAAGAGTCTTCTAACAAAGAAGTAGCAAGAATATGGATAAACGACATGAAAATGAGGAGTTTTTCCCCCACCATGGTGAGTTTCAAAACCTCATCTGTGTTTTTATGTAGTATGAAAGTACACTTGGCTAAAAGAGCTCTAATGTTACCCTCAGAAGACTTTTTTTTGGGTGAAGATGGGCTACTCAGCTGCATAAACTAATGAATACACATTAAATTTCACTGGAATAAATTAATATACACTAAATGTGATTATAATTTGTGTAGTTGATAGGGTGGTTGTAGTATTAGATGCGGTACTAGCATCCTTTTATTGTGAATCTCATCAGGAAAAAAAAACGTAGAGTTAAGTATTTGGTAACTATGTTCATTTTAGGATTGAACCTGGATATATAGCTGTTTATGAGTTGTCAGACCATTTAACAGTCTAGGCATGAGTAACTGTAAATTTTTTCCTACATTCTGCAAATGCTGGGCTTTGAGTCGGTTGATTCTATGCATTTTTTAAGAACCATGCTGCATGTAATACCGAGTGTGGGGTAGGTTCCTGCAAGAAGTACCCCCTTTGCGTAAACATACAGTTTGACAGCCAGGCGTTATCAGTAATAAAGTGGGCCAAGAGGTACGTTATGGTGTGCAGAGCAGGGTTATGAGTTTGGAGGAAAATGGGCTCCCTGGCCTGTGAAGAGCGTTCCGTGGCGGAGGTGTAGTGGAGCTTGGGAGTGGAGTGTGGAGACACCTTGAGAGGGAGCTTGGAGCGTTAGTAGGCACAGAGGACTTGGTGGTTGTCTGCTTAGGTGACATAAGCCAAGGTACTTGGTTTGTAGGAAGAAATTGGAAGGTCGCTCTGGGCTCTGAGGAGGGTCCTAAGTTGCGTTTGAAGGACTTCGACACTGAGAGTGGAGAGGCCTGTCCGCGATTCAGAACGAGCCAGGGTCGAGAAGAGGGAGATTGGGAGGTGGGTTAAGTGATACGAAATGGAATTAACAAGGGTTCGAACTTGACTGGAAAGGGCGAGGGGAAAGGAGAAAAAGTATGAGATGACTGCGTGTGACAACATCAAACGATGAACAGGACTTGGGGCTGGAATACTTTGAGAGACAGCAGAGCAGCCTGTGTCTGAGGTCTCGGTGAGGACCAGGAGAACAAGTGCTGGCAGCGTCCCGTGTGCTTGGTGATTGTGCGCCTGGAAAGTAAGAATATGCTTTTCCTCGAGAAATGTTTTATGTAGTTAGCGCTCAGGTTCATGGTCCGTCCCACGTTTGCCCGTAATGTGGTAAAGGCTCTTTGTCGGGCCAGCAGGTGAGAAACGTCTAAGAGAGTGATAGCGCATTGATAGCCCCTGCACAAAAACCAGTTGATACATGTGCTTTGTTTGGCCTGCACAATATTTTGAAAAATTTTGAATCTTTTCCAACACAGAAAAATCTGGATTTCTAGGTTTTCTTTAAAAATAGGAGTACCTGGCAACTGTGGGCCTGCATTCCCCATCTAGTAAAATGTGCGGGAGCTGCGTAGAGATGATCTGCTTCGTGTGCGGGACAGGCCTGCCCCCGCCAGCAGTGTCCCTCTCTCCCACGTGTCTCAACCCTGCTGTTGGTGGCAGTTGCCATTTTACATCCAGCTGGCTTAGAAATACTGCCCGTGTGGTGCCTAGGTTTCGTGAGCCCTTGGCATTCCCAGTTTACCCTCCAGTTAAACCCCCGGTGCGTGCGTGGTTTCATTTTGATAGGGGAGGATAAGGTGGAGGGAGTGAGGAGGAGGCTGGACATTTAGCATGGTGTGCATTCCTGTCTACAGGTGAGAAAAAGGTGTGAAGGTACAGATGGGAGGATTCAGAATTTAAGTCATTTGCCCAAGGCTATCCAAATAAAAAACAGAATTGGAATTTATGTGTTTCTTTGGCCAACCCCATTTTGTCTCCAGTTTCTGAAATGAGGTTTCATTTTGGCATACTTTCTGAGGACATTTTGGGGATTTTGGGGATTTTTTTTCCTGAGGACTCCATGGCTTGACGTAGATAGGGTGTTTATCTCCTACCTCCCTTTTCCTTCCCACATTTACTGAGCATCTGAGCACCATCATGTTCCATTCTAGACTGAAGAAAAAATAAAAACGGAAGGCTACCCCGCCCTGACCTTACGGTGCCGTGTCATCCTTGGCTTAACCTGTCGATTCCGACTGGGTTTTGTTTCTCATCCTCGCTTCTCGGTGTGCTGGGTTGCACAGCTGCTTCTCACACTCTTCCTTGAACAAACACATGTTAGCAGAGCTTTCCAGATGGTTTTACTAGTAGTGAGAAGAGGCTCAAAGTTACTAACCGCTCCCCATTGTACTGTCAGATAGATGGACCAAGGTTTGGAGAGTAGATGATACGGCATCCTCTGTATGATAGTTGCGAGTGTGGAGACACAGATGTTTGAAGTAAATTCCCTGTTCTTCAGAAGAAACTTTCAACTCCAGAGTTTCTGCCCATGAGGCTGTAGGATGTGCTGCTGGGACTCACCTCTCTCTCTCCCCAAGCCCCTTCCTCCTCTTATTCCTGGAACTGGAGAGATGAGTCAGGGCTGAGGTTAGAGTCTGGGCGTCGGGGTGGGTGGTGGGCAGTATTGAAGGGGAGAATAGTTGGGATGCTGGTGGCTGGAAGGAGGTGGAGCCGTGCAGCAGCCCTGCTGCATGTGAGGGGTGAGCGTGGGGCATGGCTCGTCTGCGCCCCTCATCGGACAAGCGGGGAAGCTGCAGAGAGTGGTTCTGGGGCCATCGAAGTGGTGCATCGTGTTTCCAAGATCGAAGCGTGTGGGTGTTCCTGCGTAAGAGTTGTGTGTGTTGGGTGGGCCTCAGTCTCTGGGATTAGAATTGCTAACGTGCTCTCTGTGTTCCAGAAGGTTCCTGTTGTAAAGGAGGAAGATGAACCAGAGGAAGAAGATGAAGAAGAGATGGGTCATGCGGAAACCTATGCAGAGTACATGCCAATAAAATGTGTGTCTTTGGGGTTTGTCAAAACAATGAAAGACTTGTGGGTTCCTCTTGAATTTAAGTAACTTTCCCGCACACATCGTTATCTACTAGGACCTATCAATATTGGGTGCCTCAGGATTCGACAAGTGTGGGCTTCGTAATACTTTAAACTAAAATATGTTTTTAAATACCTACTTAAAAATTTTACTGCGGCTTTTATTTTTTTTCCTACACAAATTTAGAACTTTGTTTTAGGTTGAAGCCTTAAAACCGAGAACATAAGCTTGGGTTTTACTTTGTTTCACGTTACTTCTGCTTATATCAGCAGTGATTTTAAAATCATACAAAATTGCAGAGATGTAATATGTAATCTTAGATTTATGTGGTTTATACAACTTAGCTAAAATCATAAAACTGGGAATCTTAAGATGTGCTGTTTGAATTTACTGGTTTACATTAACACAATTTCTGCCTTTTTCCCCATAATGACTGTGGAAATTAATAATTTGTACCTTTTGCATAAAAATTTTTACTTTTTCACTACACAGGGGTAATGAGATTTAAAAATATATGGGTAGAAATTGTCTTTTATATACTTTAGGTTTCTGCAAAAAGCCACTCATAATACCACTTAATGTAAAAATTTCTGTTTACCAACCATATATGGACTCCTAAGGTCTCATACTTTTCTGGTCACTTAAAATGAACTTTAGATTGTGGTATCTGAAATATTATGTCCCTCCCTCTAATAATAGTCTTCACAAAAAAAATTGAAAGCTTATCGATGGCCCTTTAAACCAGAGGTAAGCAGAGTAAACCTGGATCACTGCCTGTCTTTATAAATAAAGTTTTATTGGAACCCAGCCATGCCCATTGTTTTATTGGCTATGGCTGCTTTTTTACCCTGCTACAACAGCAGTGTTCAGTAGTTATAAAAGAGACCAGATGCCCCACAAAGCTGATATTTACTGTCAGACCATTTATAGAAAAAGTTTGCCGACCGCTATTTTAAATTATATTCACATTATATATTTTGGGAAATTGGTTGCTGTTTAATTTTATAGCTAACATTTTTTTCGCAATATCTTTCAAGATAAAATTATATTGCAAACTTTTTTCACTGAAGTGAATGATTCATTCAGATAAACTGAATCTAGGATTATGTTCTGTTACTACTGGAGAATCTGATGGTATGCACTAAGTGGGTATTTTTCTGA
Source organism: Eidolon dupreanum (assembly GCA_028627145.1). NCBI lineage: Eukaryota > Metazoa > Chordata > Mammalia > Chiroptera > Pteropodidae > Eidolon > Eidolon dupreanum. Next base: position 104,954,418 of record CM053510.1, on the reverse strand, counting down.
ATCTTTTTAATCAATAAGTCTCTAAAGCATAAGTAGTTGATTAAGTAGGTCATTTTAGTCAGATCTAACCAGTACATTATCATCAGTCGATGACTTTTTCTAGAATCCTGAAGTATCTAGTTACTTATTTACTTATATTTTCTCTGTCAGGGGAATAGTGTTGTAATATAAAAAAACTGGAAGTATTATTACCTAGGATAATTAAAATGAAATATTTTTAAATTTTTGTTTAGTGAAAATCGGCCTTCGTCACCCAGATGCTGTAGTGGAAACTAGTTCCTTATCCAGTGTTACTCCTCCTGATGTTTGGTACAAAACGTCCATTTCTGAAGAGACCATCGATAATGGCTGGTTGTCAGCGTTACAGCTTGAGGCGATTACATATGCGGCCCAGGTGAGCAGTGGGATTTTTCTAACTACGTACTTTATCTTTCAGTCTTACTCCATATAATTGTTTTAGTCGAAAGGGAAGTTTTCCTTGCATGAAAGGCTTGCGATTGTGCTTTTTATAGAAGTTTTACGTGTTAGAAAATTCAACAGGGGTAGTAGCATGGATGTGGGGAGTACATTGCTAGTGGAAATGACAAAATGTCATAACCTTTTGGAATCATCGGGAATATGTATTAAAACTACAAATACATGCATCCTTTGACCTAAATTTTGTCGCTGGGGGTCTGTCCCACAGAACTATTAGGTGAGAACGAACAAATGCACGCACGCACGCAAAGCTATTTGTTGCAGCTTTTTCACCCAGTGGCTGAAAGCTAGAGAAGCTTTGAAAGCCCACACCCTTGGAGTGACCGAATAAACTGTGGCGTTACTGTGCAGGTGCTGTACCGGCTTTCGGAATGTGAGTTAGAGTTAGGCCAGTCGTTTTCAAAGGATTTTTGTCATTCTCTGTCTTTGTAAAATAAGTAATGGCCAAACCGCCAACCATCCCTCATGTTTATATGTGAGGTGAAAGTTTCTATTTGGTTGTGCCAGTGTTGAAAGGCCTGTGAAAGAATGCTCATCAGCTAACTAATTTTAGTCACCGGTACAGGTGAGAATGTATGTTAAATACAAAGAAAGTATCCGTACTAAGCCAAACTGAGTAGCATGTGTATAAACATAGGCCATGTTAATACAGACCTAAAACAACAGGAAAGACCAATCACCTGACTAGTGAAAGGAGTAGATTAATTGCCACCTTTTCTCCCCCCCAGCAACATGAAACCTTCCTACCCAATGGAGACCGCGCTGGTTTCTTAATAGGCGATGGTGCTGGTGTAGGAAAAGGAAGGACGATAGCAGGAGTCATCTACGAAAATTATTTGTTGAGCAGAAAAAGAGCACTGTGGTGAGTGTTGGAGACCCGCCGTGGAGGCCTCCGTACCAGAGTTACTTAGCATGGCCTGGGCTTTAGGGAGAAGGCGGTGTGTTTTCAAAGTCTCAAGGCCTAGTTTTACTTATTCCTGAATACTGCCGGAGTGATGGAATTTGCATTTAACTTGTGTTTTTCTTTTTTCTTTCTTTTGTTGTGTGTGGCAGGTTTAGTGTTTCAAATGATTTAAAATATGATGCTGAAAGAGATTTGAGGGATATTGGAGCAAAAAACATTTTGGTCCATTCATTAAATAAGGTATGAAAATTTCTTGTTCAGTTTGTCATTCAATAAATATTTACTTATCTGTGAGGTGAAAATAGTAAGTTTCTACTTCTTATGGTTGTTGAATGAATTATGTCACAGAAAGTCTGGTGAGTGCTAGCCACTGTTGCTTTGCGGGTTACTGTGTGTGAGATACTGTGACAGGTAGGGTTATGTAGTGACAAACAAAAAAATAGGTGTTGTCTCTGTTGTCATGGAGTTTATTCTCTCAGTCTTCAGTGTTTTTGTCTTTGTTTCTGAAGTAATTTTATATGAGTGAAACTCACAAAACCATAGGGGAGCAGTGCAGTAAAGCTGGGGACAGGCAGTGTGCCCATTGTAGCATGTCGAGTTGTGGTTCAGAGACATCCAGTGGACTTGTATACCTGTACTGTGTCTGTGTTAAGACACAGCTGTCAAGTGGAAGAAAACATGCCTTGGTGTCCAAAGTGCAGTTTAATGCGGTTAGAATCTTAATGCTCATTTTTAGCAAATCTTTGTTGTCCTCCAACTATGCACCAGTGGCTGGAGTTACACGGGTGGAATAGACAGGCCTGGTTCCTGCTAGGGCCTCCCTCCCTCTAGCCCTTTGAAACGAAGCAGGCGGCAGTCTTTTCCACGTGAGTCCTGAGCTGGGTCGGTGTTGCCTGGCACACCAGGGCTATTTGGGTGGGCGGGTCAAGTACTATGGCTCGAGTGACTGCTAACTGTTCAAAAAAACATGTAACTGGCATCGAGAATATTTTTGAATTCCGAATCAGTGTAATTGAAGAAGGGCACATAAATTATTCATCGTAATTTTTATATTTCCCTCAAAACAATTACAGTGCTTTGTGTATAATAAGTACACAACGAATATTTTAGAATGGGTATTGTGACTTTTGTAGGGGAGTTTGATTTGTTATCTTTTTTTTGGTGATGGACTTTTTTGAGACTGTGAAAACCGGATCCTTGAACCATAAAGATGTATGTGTACATGTGTGTGGCTGCGTCACGTGTGTATCTGTGCACACCTGTACAGGACATTTTGTGTGTGACCTTAAGATGTCCTTGACTTCTCTAAAGCCCATCAGGGACCACTAGTTTCCTGCTGTAGAAGTCTGGGTTGGATAAGTGTTTCAGAGAGAAAAGTACGTTTACTAAATTCTTCTCTTTTCTTTTTTAGTTTAAGTATGGAAAAATTTCTTCCAAACACAATGGGAGCGTGAAAAAGGGTGTTATTTTTGCTACCTATTCTTCCCTTATTGGTGAAAGTCAGTCCGGTGGGAAATACAAAACGAGGTTAAAGCAGCTTCTGCATTGGTGCGGCGATGACTTCGATGGAGTGGTATCCTTTGCAACAAACATTTTTATATTTTTTGTGATGCAATACTTAATGTAAAGATAAACATCTGGAAAACAGGAATCTTGAGATTAAATAAACAAATTGCTGGGACGACAGCTTTAACGATTATGTAGAGTCCATGGGGATCGGAAATTTGATTCTATTTGTTGCTGTCACGTAGGAGGGCGGCGTTTTAAGTTCCTGGTGTAGGAGGAGCGTATTACTGGGTTTGGGGAACACCGAATACTGGGGCTTCACGTTGCACATCTACCTAGTGAAGTGTCTGAGAAGACTGAGGGGGGAAACTTCCGACCTAGTGACTTCTAGACCTGTTCGCTCACACATACCTTTACGATCCTGCATGGGGAGCACCAGCATTCGAAATGCTGATCAAGTTGGGTAACAGTCATGCTGCTGTTAACAAAATTTGCCAAAATTATCTGTGTAGTGGACATTTCTTGCGGTGGATCCTTTTCTCCATTCTAATTAAGAATTAAATATCTGGTTAAGATAAATACCAAATTCAGCGGGTGCCTCTGAGACTTGAGAGTGAGGGGGTGAAATCAAGGAGAGGCACAGGGAGGGCTTCATTTATGTTTGTAATCTTAGTGAAAAAGAAAATGATCTGAAGCAAATATGGCAAAGAGTTAAGGTTTGACAAAGCAAGATGATAGGTGTGTGGGTGTTAGCAAAAAATGTTAACGCCTAGGGTTTTATTATCGGCAGTGTCTTTTCCCCTAATGATCTTGAATTTTACCCAAGGGCCACCACCCCAGGAATCTTGGAAGTTTAGCACAGCCTCGGGGAAACAAAAGTTTAACTTCCTGAAAGATTGGAGACACGCGCTGCCAAGGAGATGTGTTCCTTAATTCATTCCTTACAGATAGTGTTTGACGAGTGTCATAAAGCAAAAAACTTATGTCCTGTTGGTTCTTCAAAGCCGACCAAGACAGGCTTAGCAGTTTTAGAGCTCCAGAACAAATTGCCAAAAGCCAGAGTTGTCTATGCTAGTGCCACTGGTGAGTAGTTATTTATTTAGAAACAGATGTGTAGGTCATTTTTTCAGTTACAGCATGACTTATTTTGCATTTTCCAGGTGCTTCTGAACCACGAAACATGGCCTATATGAACCGTCTTGGAATATGGGGTGAGGGAACTCCATTTCGAGAATTCAGTGATTTTATTCAAGCAGTGGAACGGAGGTAATGCAGCTTACAGTATGCACTGTTTGTTCTCGGTAGCAATCTAAAAGATGTATTATTGCTAAAACTTCTTTCACGCATGTTAACGCCCTACTATATTTAATGATAGTTACTGTGTGTTTTAATTTTATTCAGAGGTGTTGGTGCCATGGAAATAGTTGCTATGGATATGAAGCTTAGAGGAATGTACATTGCTCGACAGCTGAGCTTTACTGGAGTGACCTTCAAAATTGAGGAAGTTCTTCTTTCTCAGAGCTATGTAAAAATGTATAACAAAGCAGTCAAGCTGGTGAGGATTTTTTTCTTAATTTATAGTATTTTTAAGGCACCTGATAACATTTGTTAGTCACTTTTGTTCAATGGTGGTGTGGGGCAGCCCGCAAGAGTATTTTTTCGCTATAAAACAACAGATAAATCACCAGATCCTTATTTTCCTAAAATTTCAAGGCTTTTCTTTCCTAATTTATAAAAAAAAACAGCTATTTATTTCAGTTGCACGGTTCTAAAAATCACAACATAACTATTTCCTAAAATGATCTCATTAGTTAATAAGAATTTTGGGACGACTCTAGGTGCGCATCCTAAAGAACATGTTTTAGAGAGTCCCAAGTTTACTAATGTGCTTTATTAATGTTAAATGGTCTTGCGCCTAACATTATTTTGACGGAATTAGTCGTTTAAAAATAGTTTACACTCAAAGATGAAATACCTAAACTGTCGATTGTACATCTTCAGTGGGTCATTGCCAGAGAGCGATTTCAGCAAGCTGCAGATCTGATCGACGCTGAGCAAAGAATGAAGAAGTCCATGTGGGGTCAGTTCTGGTCTGCTCACCAGAGATTTTTCAAGTACTTGTGCATAGCATCCAAAGTTAAAAGGGTCGTACAGCTGGCTCGGGAAGAAATCAAGAATGGAAAGGTAAGTTGGACAGCCCGTTAAACGACTGATCCTTTGGTTATATATTTTTTTTAAGTCTTTTGGGAGTTGAGGTTTTCTATTTGTAAAGCCTGCTCTTTTTAAATGATAGTTGTAAAAGTATGAATGTAGTTAAGACTTTAAAAAATGTATTTTTTAAAGTAATAAAGGTAATGCCTGGTTATAAAGAATTTACATAGCTCAAAAATGTATTAAAAATAATAAACACGACTATGATTTGGCCATCCGTAGGTATAACCACTGATAACATGTGGATGTATATTGCCTTGAGGTTTTTTTTCTTTTTGCTGATACATATCTACCTAAAGCACAAAGAACTCGGGCAGGAGCTTCAATTGTGTCCACTGCTATTATCCTGTTTTCCTAGCTAAGTGTTTTATACATAGCATGTCTTAGATGTATGTAGGATTGAAAAATGAGCACACATGTACAGTAATGGGTCATTCTTTTATGAAACCTTATTTTTTTTTACTAAATATTTAAAATATGTTTTAAATCACATGCATATTTCTATTTGTAATTGATATGTTTTCTTTTTTCTCCAGTGTGTGGTAATTGGTCTGCAGTCTACAGGAGAAGCTAGAACATTAGAAGCCTTGGAAGAGGGCGGGGGAGAATTGAATGATTTTGTCTCAACTGCCAAGTAAGGTTTTTGGTTTTGCGTTTTTACTTAGATTAATTTAAATGTTAGAATTCCATAGAGGCAAAATTTTTGATTCACCTGTTTCATCTTTTAAAGTTTTTCTGATCTTAGCTTTTGCCATTCTGTGTCTGTCAGTGGGTAACAATAACCAAAATGCTGACGTGTTAAGCATTTTAACAATATTATGCCCAGTATCTGGACTACAGAAAGAGCTTGATTTTTGTTTGTCTTGTATATCTTGGAAATCTGTGACAGCTTGGTTTAGTTTCAGTTTTAGTTTCGCCTGTGTGTATTTTGAAATTACAGTTTCAGTAAGTATATAAGCAATAAGTATAGTTTGCCCCAGTTTTGTAAGCTCTAATGCAGGTAGTCATGAAATATTTTTTAAAAGTTTTAAAAAATATTTTAGGCATTGTTTTTCTTTTCATTCATTCATTCATTTATTTGTTTGTTTGTTTGTTTGCCTAATCTGCCAATTCTAACTGGTAGTAAAATTAGCAAAATAACCTTTGCCACCATACTGTCTCTTGCTCAAGTATGTCTTGGGCAAGAGACAGTATGGTGGCAAAGGTTATTTTGCTCCTTTTAAGATGGATATATATAAAAACTGCTTTTAAAAGCAAAACATGCTCCTGCTAATCTGTATTCTTCTGTACTTGTGTGCCTGGTACTGCCTTGTCTGAAATGGTATCACTAGTGACATGTGGCTACTGAGCAGGTGAAATGAGCAGCCCAAATTAAGATGAGCTGTAAGTATAAAATACACATCAGGTTTCAAAGACTTAGGAAAAATAACGTAAAACAGCTCATTGATTGATTACATGTTGAAGTGATATAGTGAGTTAAATAGAATATTAAAATTAATTTTTTCAGTTTTCTTTTACTTTTTATTGTAGCTACTAGAAAGTATAAAAATTACATTCCTTTTTTTTTTTGGTTTAGCTTGCATTATATTGCACTTAAGCAGCATTGGCCTAGAATATTAAAACTCATTTGAGCTTGATTATAAATGTTTCATATTAAACAAAGTATCTTCATTGTTAAGAAGTATCTTCAGTAAGACTACATGTAATATTTTGCAAATCGAACCACTCATTGTCACTCTCTCTCTCCTGCAGAGGAGTGTTGCAGTCACTTATTGAAAAACACTTCCCTGCTCCAGACAGGAAAAAACTCTATAGTTTGCTGGGAATCGATTTGACAGCTCCAAGTAACAACAGTTCACCAAGAGATAGTCCTTGTAAAGAAAATAAAATAAAGAAGCGGAAAGGTGGGTATTTTTTTTTTTTAATGATATTCAAACTAGTATAAATTTGAGCATGTGGAAGCAGATATATTTTGGGATTTAACTGCCTTCCTTGAATTGGCAAGTGGGAGCATATTTTCACTGTTGCTCATGTAGTTTTGAATGTACAAGAAACCCCCTGTTTTAAATTAGGGCTTGAACAGTTTGGCTGGTCCTGGGCACTGGTACGCACCGGCCATACGAGGAACCCACGCGGAAGCAGGTCTTAGTGTTTCAGTTTTATAGACTGGAAACTAAGGCACGGAAAGGTCAAGAGGTTAAGGAATTTTTCTCAAGATTCACACAGCTAGTGGGTGGGTGTGTGAGCCATTTCATGGTGCTGTGCTTGCTAAGCTGCTAGACTCTCAGAGCTTACCTTCTCGGGCTCTGTCTGTGTGGCAGTGGTAACTTCTTACATCGTGAAGACCTGATACTGTGTGTTGTAAATGCAGTGCCTGACACTTTAACCCTCTTTCATTTATTCTAAGAAATATATTTTTCAATATTTTTACCGTGCCCGAAAATGAGTTGGTTATTTTAGTGTGTTTGGCAATATTTTTTATTTTAGTGATACGTTAGTAATGGCGTGTCTTAGAATCAGTGCCATCTTAAATATGTGAACTTTTGAATATTCTTAGTTTTTATTGGTTTGTTCCAGGTATCTTTTTTGAATATATTCACTAAGATAATCCAGATCAGCACCTTGTTTGGCTTTTAAAAATGAAGTATTAGAGATCGTTTATTTTGGAGTACTGTTGACCCTTGAACAACACGGGGCTTAAGGGTACTGGCCCCTCACACAGTTGAAAATCTGTACAACTTTTGGCTCCCCTCAAACTACTGATAGCCCACTCTTGACCTTCCAGAAGCCTTACAGATAGCATAAACAGTTAACACAATTTTGTATGTTACATATATTATATGTCACGTTCTTACATAAACTAAGGTAGAGAAAGAAATTGTTAAAATCATACAGAAGAGAAAATACATTTTCAATGTTTATTGGAAAAAAGTCTATGTAAAAGTGGTCCTGCACAGTTCACACCCGTGTAGTTCAGGGATCAGCTGTGTTCTGTATTTTTTTAAGTATTATTTAAGTATTTTATAAAACTGATGATGAGGCTTCACCTCAACCTGATACACAACTAAATTATGATAATGCCAGAGGTTCCATTTTATCTCTGTTGTCCAGAACTTATTTTCAAACTTGAGCACTTGGAGGCAATCTTGAGTTTGTACTTATGTGTCTAGTTTCTTCTTAAGAATAATTGAACATAACCTGATTTCTTATGTGAGACCAAAAGGTTAGTGCTTGTTTGTGAATTTTGTTTTTTCGTGTGTTTCTTTTACATTTATCCAGATTCTTTGCCCATGAATTTTATGTTCTTTTATACTTAGTAACTGCTTTTCTTGTACAGTTCTCATTTGAATTAATGTGAACTAGAGTGTAATTTCCTGGAGTTTTAGAGCAGTGTGTTGGGCTGACTCTCTTGTTTGGGGTTTGAGGGTAGGTGAAGAAATAACTCGAGAGGCCAAAAAAGCACGAAAAGTAGGTGGCCTTACCGGTAGCAGTTCTGATGACAGTGGAAGCGAGTCTGATGCCTCTGATAATGAAGAAAGTGACTATGAGAGCTCTAAAAACATGAGTTCTGGGGATGATGACGACTTCAACCCATTTAGAGACGAGTCAAGTGAGGATGACGAAGATGGTGAGTTCCTGACCATGTTCAGCGTCAACAAAAGGGCAGTTAACAGCTTTGTATTTTAAATGGGATATTGTATTAAAACTTTTTTTTTCTGTGAAGTACAAATCATCCCACAGAATCTAGATTTTGCTTGGTGGAGGGCTCCAAGCTCATCTGTCTTCCATTTAGCTCATTTATGTGGGATGACCACCTCAATCTTGTGAAGTTATTTTTAACCTCAAACCATGAATGTGTGCCTCATGATATATGGACGAACTGGACCACTGTGGTTGGACCACTGTGGTTGGTGATCATTTACAAGTTATCAGTTAACAGTACAAAAAAAAATTCAAGGCTTTCCTTTGAAGGTTCTGTGCTTGTTTTAACACAAATGATTTGACTCCATCTTTCCTTAACTTTTCAGATCCCTGGTTAATCAGAAAAGACCACAAGAAAAACAAAGATAAAAAAAGAAAGAAAAGTATAGATCCAGATTCTATTCAAAGTGCCTTATTAGCATCAGGTCTTGGATCAAAACGACCCAGTTTTTCCTCTACACCAGTTATTTCGCCTGCTCCTAACAGTACACCAGGTATCCACATGGAAGCTTACTTTGTCTGTGAAATGTGCTTTTAAACAAAACAGGTATTTAAACTTTGTACTGACTTTTAACAAATGCACTTTATCTAGCTAACAGCAACACCAACAGTAACAGTAGCCTTATAACAAGTCAGGATGCCGTGGAGAGGGCCCAGCAGATGAAGAAAGACCTGCTGGATAAACTAGAAAAATTAGCTGAAGACCTCCCTCCTAATACCCTGGATGAACTTATTGATGAGCTTGGTGGCCCTGAGAATGTCGCTGAGGTAAATATGACTCGATCATGGCTCTCTCGGTAATTTTTTGCCACTTGTTCAACCCTGTAGAATGAGTGATGTTTTGGGTATTGTCACATAATTTTATTTGCTCCTGAGGTCTTAGAACCCTGTTCTCTAGCTCCCATCCTAGAGCCAGTGTCGAGCGTCCGCCCCGAGACACCAATCTGGCTGTTACTGTACTGTTGAGCAGCAGCCTTTTGTGGTCATCGCCATGCATCTTTTTCCACTGGAATTTGAGCTTTTCAAAATCAAGGACTGTGGCACAATGTTCTCTTTACCACAGTGCCCGGTGCAGCATAGGCTGCGCAGTACGGTCGGCTTCTTCATCCCCTTCGTCTCACACCGACCGAGACGCTCCAATGGAGCAGTCCCAAGCACCCGAGTCAGGTGCCTTAATTACAAGTGACACTGTTTGGCTTTGCAGATGACTGGCCGCAAGGGGAGGGTTGTAAGCAATGATGATGGAAGCATATCTTACGAGTCAAGATCGGAACTCGATGTCCCTGTGGAAATACTAAATATCACGGAAAAACAAAGATTTATGGATGGAGATAAGGTACGTTTTTCTGGGATGCTGTTTAATGGTGAGAATACTGTCCTATACATTTAGACATTTAGTTTAATCTTTAGGTTTTTTTTCTTTTAGTATAAATTATGTTGAATGTTCTACATTTTTTAGTAATCACACCTAATCACTAAACATGCTGCATGTTTTATTTTCTTATAAATTGTAATGTGTTTTTTATGTTGTGCACAAAATTAGATGTGGCTCTTGATGGCTTTGGAGGCTTTTGAAATCTTTAATCAGAATACTAAAATACTGTGTTCTCTCTGGTCATCTTAGTGGCACTACAGCTAATGCTACCCAATAGTGTCAGTTCAGTTTTGAACCTAGAAATACATTAAGTGTGCCCAGATGACTAGTACGCTCTGGTTTTGCTGTTTCTGTTATTGCTATGCCATGTTATATTAGGATGGTTTACCCCGAACGACTGGTGGATTGAACTTGCATCTGACCTCTAGAGAGGCCTTGGTTGCCTCCAGAGGCTGTGTCTTTCTATAGGCTCTTATTGTTGAGTAAACTTTATCAGTTATAAGATTGTCGGATCAGTTTTTCCTCCGCCAAGTTGGACTTGCGATAAGTATTTGCTGATGAGATTGCTAAAAAATAGGTAGCCCCACGCAACCTCCTCCCTTAATCTAAAAAGGGTGGGCTAAAATCTCATTTCTTTACCCCATTTTGCATTAGATTTCAATGTTTTTTTCTGTTTTGCAGTTAGAAAATAGGTGATAGTCATCACCGTCAAAGTTGTCTTTCGAATATATTGAAAAGCGCATGTGACACATTTTAAAGATTGTAGGTAGAGGTAGTATCAGTTATTTTATATACTTGGTTCATGAATTTTGGGCCATATGCATTAGGAATTGTATTAGTTGGAATCTCTTTTTGCCGGGAAGTGACAGGAGATCCAGAATTATGTTGACTTAAGCAAGTTGGGCGTTTATTTTCCCACGTGCACTTGTTCCATGCGTGGACAGGCCAGGGCTGGCCTGGCTCCTTGAAGAGCAGGCCTCTTCTGCTGTGTTCCTTTAATGTGTGGGCCTCCCTTCCCAAGTTACCTCCACATGAGACAGCCGTTTCACGTTCACCCATCACACTTCCACATTCCAGCCAGCAGAGAAGAAAAGACAAGGACGTGTTTTCACCTTCTAAGGACAATACCTGGACACTGGTCACATCACCTACAACCTGCAGGCCGGAGTGTGCCCACGCTTGGCTGCAAGCAGCCTTGATTCTGGGCAGCCAAGTTGCCGGCTGAAATTGGGGGTTCTGTAATTTAGGAAGAAGGGGAGAATAGAGATCGGTGGACCCCCAGTAGTCTGCCTGAGGACCGTAGGTTTCTTTCCTGCTTGGCTTTGTGCAAAGATGATTTTTTCCTCCCCTTAACTTTTTGTGCAGAACATCGCTATCATCTCAGAAGCTGCCAGCTCAGGTATTTCATTACAAGCAGACCGGAGGGCTAAAAATCAAAGGCGAAGAGTTCACATGACTTTGGAATTGCCGTGGAGCGCCGATAGAGCAATTCAGCAATTCGGTAAGTTTGTACACTGCATTTCACTGGGAGAAATATGTACACATCAAAATCTGTATTTAATGTCAGACATCTTAAAACTCAACATGTATAGATTTTGGAGGTGTCTGTGTATTGCACATACCTTAAAGTAGAGAACATGTCATGAATTCGTACCTGTTTTAGGAGGCGTGTAAGATCTGCGGTGGGATTTCCTGGGGTACGTTGGGTTAAATCCAAGGGCGGGGCTCCTTGGGAGTGTCTGCATTATGGACCTTTAGGACATAGACAGTTCGTGTCAGAGCACCTGCCACTTCTGGTTCTTTTCAGCCCTCAGTGGCTTAACTGAGGGCACATCGCTCCTCCTTCCTCTTCATATTCATGTCCCCGTTATCTGGAGATTTTAAAAAACAACAATTTTGGATGAATCCAGAGCAGATGTGTATCAGCAACATCGTCGTTCACCAGACTGGAGCAGCGGGAGTCACGTGCTTATCATGTCACAGATTTGTGGCAGTTTTTGTTCCCTTGTAAGGGGAGACATTGTTCTGAATATGGCTGTTGTTCAAGTCAGTGTTTGGATTTCGTACCTTTTGGGGCGTTATGGTAATTGTTACATTCTTTAATTTTCGTCTTGTTTCAGGGTTTTTGGATAATAGCTTAGTGTTGAATACTAGGAATAGATCTCAGAATACTCTGTGTAGTGAACATAACCTGATTTGTTTTCGATGTCATTTCAGGACGAACTCATAGATCAAACCAAGTGACCGCTCCCGAATACGTCTTTCTGATTTCTGAATTGGCAGGAGAACAAAGATTTGCATCTATTGTTGCTAAAAGACTTGAGAGTTTGGTAAGTTTTTGAGTTGCATAGATGCATATAAAAGAAGGTGTATGTTACCTGTTTTCCGTTCCTTGATTGGACATTTTACGTTTTGATAGGGGGCACTGACACATGGCGATAGAAGAGCAACAGAATCTAGAGATCTGAGCAGGTTCAACTTTGATAATAAGGTACGTTTCAGCTTCCAGGAGCCCTGCAAACTTGTGGTGTCTATCGTGAAAAGTGAAAGTGGTTACAGTTTAAACCTTCAAAACTGCCTGTTATGGTTTTGCTGTAAAACCATGGTTTCCTGTAAGACAGGGTTCCACATATCTTTAGAAATCAAGTCTGCAGTGCAGTCATTTTTTCTTTCCTTTTGGAAAATAGGAATATAATTTATACTTGTGAATGAATCAAGTGTGATACCCCAGAAGTAAAGGGAGTTATTTATTAATCGAATACCTGCTATGTGTAAAGATGTGAACTAGATACTGGACATTATAAAATACATATAAAGATAATTTAGTCCTGCTGTTTTTGAATCTTTGGTACAGTTAGTGTTTATAGAGCTCAGTGGGTCATGTGATTGAAGAGTATTCAAATACTAAAACTGGATAATTGTTGTTTTTATTACAGTATGGAAGAAATGCTTTAGAAATTGTCATGAAATCTATTGTAAACTTAGATTCTCCTATGGTATCGCCACCTCCAGACTACCCTGGAGAATTCTTTAAAGGTAATTTTTTAAAATACGAATAACAGAGGGAAGTGAGTACCAACAGGAGGTACTAAAAACTATTGTGACGTGCATCGTTGTTTTTAGACTTCTTTGGACATAAGTTGCTCAAAAGTTAGAAATTGAAGGTTCTCAGACATCTAAGTTGACCAATTATAATAAAGCATTAGGTTTATTAAATTTCATTCAGATCAAGTGCTTTTGCTCTTGACAGCTTATTACGTGTTATTACTGGATTAATAGAGGAAAATGGTTTTGTTAGATTAAGATCACTATGCCAAATAGCTTTTAAAATTTAATTTTGAAGTTAAAATACCTAGGTAAAAACCTGTGGAGGTCGGTGGGGATGTTAAGTGCAACAAAATTAGCCGTGTATTAACGGTTGTTAAAACTGGGTTATGAGCACCTGTGTAATTATAGAATACTTTTTACATTTGTATGTGTTTGGAAATTTCCATATTAAAAAAGGAAGTTCTAGGTAGTGTTATAGAATTTTTTTGACCTATCCTGCAAATCTGTAGAGTATATTTTACCCCATAAATGTAAATAGTCTAGGTGATTTTAGTAGCTCAGGAAACTATGAAAGTATTTTGGGAAATAAATAGGGGTCAGATATTTGAAATGTCGTTGTCGAGTTAGCATTTCTCACTAGGAAGTCCTTCCCAGTCGAAGCAGCGATTAGTTGGTGGCAGTCCATGTTGACATGCCTGGTGGGGTGCTTAGCATCACTGAGGGCATTTACCAACAACAATAAAAACAAAGCCTTGGCCCTGTTCCTTCCTCCCCCCACCCTTTTCTCTCTCTCTCCCTCCCCCCCCCTTTCTTTCTCTCTCTCTCTCTCTGTCTCTTGCTGTCCTCTTGTTCTCTCCATCTCTGGCTTTTGCTCTTTTTTTGGTCATTGGAAGTAGTGGCAAAAATAACTCCTCAATTTATTCCTAATTTTTTGAAAGTGCATGTCACTCATTTTAAGTGATGAAAAGAATCAAAGTGTGTAATGAAGAGTCAGTCCCCTCCCCTTAACTTCTGCCCGCCGAGGCCACAGGTGTTAACCTGAACCGTGGCAGCCTTCCAGCATCTTTTCTCTGTGTTCGTCTAAACGCAGAGCTTTTCTTTTAAATGTCACTAATGTTACTTGCTATGTACTTTTTTCAGTACATCACAGACTCCCTTACAAGTCAGCGGCTGTATCACTAACACATTTTTAATGGTCGCGTAGCGTTCTGCAGCTAGCTTACGTAATAGCTGCTTAATCATTCCCTCATTGATATTCAGTTGGTTTCCCTTTTTTTGCCATTACAAGTAGTGCTGAATTTATACAGCTATCCCTCTATACCGGTAACCCCCAGCCCCCCATTGAATGGGTCCCCAAAGGAGGAGTTATTGCAGTAGAGATCTTTGGCTGCATAGTTGTCACCCACAGGAGCTGAACAGTTTGGAGCCTGTAGCAGCGTGTTGGCTGATGAAATGAATGTGTATCTAGGATATCGTCATGCTTCCTATTGACCCTTTTCTCTCACTGCCTTGTTCTGTGAGGCTGGGTTCGAGCCTGGGCCCCGGGACTTCTACAAGCTCCACAAACTGCCCTTCTAGTAACACAAGTCAGAACATGCTGTCATATTTGCTTTTGCTGTGCATCACCTTGTCTATACTAATGAGTAAGGTTTGGGGGAAAATGTCACATCCCTATTTACACTATTATTTAAGGTAGTATTGTTCTGCTGCATGTTCACAATTGTTTAGATTTTGTGGGGATGACTGACCTCCACTGCCAGAGATGCTGTTGGAAAGATAAGATATTTTCATGAACTAACAGTGTTGAGGCTTGAGTATGCGAGGTTTCAGAGGGCCTCGAGACCTTGGGGGACTGTGAGTTCCATTTAATTCAGTTGATAGGAAGTATGGACGATACAGTGCCTGAAAGCTAGAACTTGATCTAGTTTGATCGGTCAGGTAACAGCTCATCAAAGCCCTGAAGTTTTCTTTATAAACTCACTTTCCTGCAGATGTCCGGCAAGGGCTCATAGGAGTTGGCCTGATCAGCGTGGAAGACCGCTCAGGAATCCTTACTCTGGACAAAGGTGATGGTGCTGGTTTGAATGCGCAGAGCCGGTGCTGCGTCGTTAAAGCCTGGTCTGCGGTGTATGCTTGTCTGCGTGAAGGGGCCGCTTCACGTGCGGAGGTCTCAGTCTCCTGGTACTGCGTGCTCACAAAGCACTCCGGGTGGCTCTTCCTGTTGTGGTTATGTAAACGATATCGATCTCAGAGACCAGACAGATCCCCAACCTGTCCGTATAGCAGCAGTTCCCACCCCGGATTGCACACGTGATCAGCTGTCACTCTTTCTAAAACGTGCTGAACCAAGGCTGGAGCTCAGACGGGCTATCTCCCAGAGCTCCCAGGTGTTGCCCTGGCCACAGTGGCACACGTTACTGAGTCGTAGCACTTACAGCTCTACTAGTTAAGAGTTGGCGTTGGTCACATACAGGGTGACGAAAGGAGACTTGACTTTGGGCGGTGAACACAACAGATGATGTATTTAGCATTGTACACTTAAACCTATATAATTTCATTATCCAGTGTCACCCCAATAAGTTTAATAAAATTAAAAAAAATAACGTTGGAGAACAAACATTCCTATGTGTTAAATTGTGTTCACACTTAGTAAATGAAGTTAAAGATGCAAAAATTCAATTTGGCAAACATGGCCTATGCGCACGTACTGTGGTTGTGGTGATTGCTTTAGGTAGAAACGGTCAGATTGTAGCTGCGTTGTGAGCAGTGCAGGACTTGTGACGGAAGGCCGGAGGAGAAAGGGAGACTTGGACTAAGCTTATTGCATGCATACGTGTTTCATTGCCATTCAAATGCATTAAATCTTTCATACGATCTTGTCATTGCAGATTATAACAACATAGGGAAATTCTTAAATAGAATTTTGGGCATGGAGGTGCATCAGCAGAACGCACTGTTTCAGTATTTTGCAGACACACTTACTGCAGTTGTTCAAAATGCCAAAAAAAATGGAAGATACGATATGGGAATCTTAGGTAAGTGAGGGAATGTTTTAAATGTCATGTGCATTCCTGATAAAATGTTCCTTTTACATTTATATGCTGCTTTTTCTTGTTCAAGATCTTGGTTCTGGAGATGAGAAAGTGAGGAAAAGTGATGTTAAGAAGTTTCTGACGCCGGGATATTCAACTTCTGGGCATGTAGAGCTATACACGGTAAGTTTAGAAAACGTGTCGATCCAGCATGATGTCCTTCTGTGGTCAGCACTCACAGCAGTGAGTTTAATTTAAACGTTATTGTTTCTTTTATAGATTAGTGTAGAAAGGGGAATGTCCTGGGAGGAAGCTACCAAGATTTGGGCAGAACTAACAGGACCAGATGATGGCTTTTACTTGTCACTGCAAGTAAGACTTTCTCCTTTAAATGTGAACTGTTCAGATGTGTGTTTTCGTTGCCAACATTCTCTGCTTTGTGCCTATTTTCCAATTATATTTAGCTTTCTCTGTTTTGGTGATTAATCATCCTAATTGTGAGTTCGTCCATTTATGTACATTTTCGCTTAATATATTTGAGGGATGTTGTTAGATGCAGTTTTTTGAATTATTAATTTTTTTTAAGCAAATTGAATGTTTAAAATAATATTATGCTTGCTTTACTCCTAATAATGCTTTACATCTAAAAGGTTCATTTTAACTACTTTTATTTAGTGTTGCCTGTGGACAGAGATAAGGAGGGAGAAATGTACGTGTGTGTATACACATGTATATTTACATACAGACATACATGGACGCACACATGCACAGCACAGTACCTTAAATTCATATTTTTTGTCCTTTTCAAATCTATGGAATTTTTATCTCATGTCTTCTCTGGTATTTAGTTATCTTCTTCTAAATTAGTAATCTTTATTCTCTAAGGCACACAGGATGGTAAAATATTTTCGATACTACAATTCAGTTTTCCTGAAAATCATTTTTTTTTAAACTATACATTTTTTGCACATCCTTCTTCTATTCTTCTATCTTAAAATATAGTTGTGCTATTCTACATTGTCAGCATGTGGCAATTACATAGTATACTCTTTCCTTATATTCTCATTTAATCTTAGTTCTTCAGGCAATTAATTGATATTTAATACTCACCACTCACTCGCTGGTCATCAGGTTAGCATCTCTGTGGTTACTTCTTTTTGTGGAGCCCATTCCGTAGTAGGTCTCTTACGAAGGGCTGATGGGAACCTCACGCCCTGAGGTCTCGCATGCCTCTGGGTTTGTGCCTTTATACTTGAAAGACAGTCTTACCGAACGTGAGATCTTACGTGAGATCTTCAGTTCCCGTTTTCCTTCCTTGACTTCTACTTAAATATGCTACAAATTCTTCTGAGAAAGAGTTACTGTCAGAGTTTGATGAGTTCTGATTTCTTTGTCTTTTTAATTTAATTATTCTTTTCGTCTACGTGCCCCAAGGGTTCTCTCTCTCTGAAGGTTGGTAGTTTTATTAGAACATATGTTGGCCTTAATCGTTCTTGTCAGTATTCACAGGTATGTGATATGCTCTTTCAGTAAGTAGTTTCACATCTTAGTATTTCAGGAAGTTTTCTCAATTTTTTTCATTTGCAAAGTGTTTAGTATTCTATTTCCTTGAATTTCTTTCATTTCTTTTTCATTAACAGCTTTATTGAAATATAATCCATATACCACCCAATTTACTCACTTAAGTGTATAATTGAGTGATTTTTGGTATATTACATTGTTACATTTTAAATTGTGGTTAAGTTACAGTAGTTGCCAATTTAACCATGTTTAAGTGTATGATTCAGTGAATTGTTTTCAGTGTTGTGCAGCCATCGCCACCTTCTGTAAACTGAGTTTAACAAGGTCTCACCGAGGTGATAATTTCCAAAACTTTTCCAATGTCCCAAACAGACTGTGACTGTTAAACCGTCGCTCTCCTTTCCCCCTCCCCCAGCCCCTGGGAGCCACTGATCTCTCCGTCTCTCAGAGTTTGCGTTCCTAGGTACCTCATGTACATGGATCCAGTCATATTTGTCCTGTGCCTGGCTGCTTTCATTTAGCACAGTGCTTTCAAGGTTCTCCCATGTCATAGCATGTGTCGGAATGTCATCGCTTTTTGTGACTGAATACTATTCCATTTGTATATGTGTACACATTTTGCTTTTATTTGCAAATATTTATTGAATGACTAGCCGTCTATGAAGACCTGGTTCAAGATGTAGCCACGTAAAGTAGAGCGTGTATGATGATGCCACAGGCAGGTGAGACCGTAAATGAGCCCTGTGGTGCAGGAGCACTAAACGTTTTGATAGAGACAGATAGTAAATATTTTTAGGTTTTGTAGGCCATACATGGTCTCTGCTTTGTGTTTTTTTCCCCCCACCCTTCTACCCTCTCATAGTTCTTAAAGCTTTGGAGCTTCAGGCTGGATTTGGTCCACAGGCCTGGTTTACTGGTCACTGATCCAAGAGCAAAGTACTGGAACTGGATCTGGCTCCTGGTTGTTTGTTTGTTTGTTTTGAAAGTCTCCCTGAGATTATTGTAAATTCAGGTGAGGTTTTAAGAGCAAATATAGAGAAATTACTTGCACACCAGTTTCCCTGATGGTAGCATTTTAGAAAACTAAAGTACGATGTCACAACTAGGATATTGACATAGTTCACGAGATTTTATTAGGATTTCTCCCTTAGATGGGATCTGGATGGGCCCACATAGGGCGTTGCTTACTGTTTTCGTGCAAAGTCATTGCCAGCATCTAAGCGCGGCAGCTTTTGGTGAGAGTGCTGGTCCTTGCTCTCGGTACCTGCAGCTGTGGCTGGCCATGAGGGCTGGTGTCCCTGGAGTCCCGAGAAGGGCATTGTTTAGGGAAGGACCAGCTCTTTGTGTTGGTTCCACAGCAGTGAGCAAACGTGCGTCAAAGTGTGTTGCACTTGTGTTGACATTAGGAAAACCATATGAGAGTCACTTTCATTTCCTCTGTAATGTGATGGTTTACTTTATAATTATAATGAGTTGGTCTGACAGTACCAAGTCAGATTATACCGTTATTTGCTTGAAGCCTTGTGTTCTCAGTATAAATTTATTGAATGTGTCACATCAACTGATAAAAAAAATTTAAAATGTAATTACATAAACAATGTTTCAGATCATTCGAGCAAGTAAAAGACAAAGGCTCTTTAATATCCATGAAGAGAAAAGTGAAATATTAAGTCTTTTTCTTTTATCGGTATAAGAATTATCTTACTATAAAAACTTAGTAGCTCAGCAAAGTATTCATTTTGTAGAGGAGCTGGGAAAAATGTCTCTACTTTGCAACTTTTCTTTTTCCTTCAATTCCTCCCCGGAGATTTTTGATGGGAAGCTCTTCACCATTCTTTAAAGGAGGTATAAATTAATGGAAATTAATAAAATTTATAAAAATTTATATAAAATTAATTTTCCATTTTTTTTCTTTATTTAAATGGGGCTTTTTATAACTCCTTCCCCTTAGGATTTCTCTCATAAGTCCAACTTTTAAAATCTTTAAAAAACATAGGTAAGTTCCATCATATGTCTAGTGCATCCTTTTTCCAGTTCTGCATCCATAGGCTTCCCCTGTCGTAGCTTTCCTGTTTACACATCGCTTTGTTAGGTGATGCCGTCTCATTTCAGTCTTCAGGAAACCATAGGGGCAGGTAGCACCGATGGCTTAGATGAATCCAGAGGACTGCGAGTGATCAAAATCATCACTTTGGAGGTTATATTTCGTTGTAACTTAAAGGAGAGTAACTTTTCAAAAAATCACATTATGAAAAATTTTAAACACAGTGGAGGTAAAAGAATTTTCCCGTGCAGACTGTTCATGCCCACTCCTTTTGGCCGTGAGTCAGGTGCATGGCCTGGAACATGCAGAGTTGTCTCCACTGCACCATCTGCTTTAAAGCTTGTTTCAAACAATTTTCTAAAGACTTATCTTGGCCCATGACCTATGCCTTCATCTTGGTGAGACCTTGTTAAACTGTCACAGGGCCCTTCTTGTCCTTTCTTGCAGTTACATGTTCTCATACTCTTGTTTCAGAAGATTCTATTTGCTCTTGTGATGGTACAAAAAAAAAAAAAGTGTGTTTTAAAGTGTCTAGTATCGAATCTTTATATTTTCTCACTTTTTTTTTTAATAGATAAGGAACAACAAGAAAACTGCCATCTTAGTTAAAGAAGTGAACCCTAAAAAGAAGCTTTTCTTAGTTTATAGACCAAATACTGGGAAACAACTCAAATTAGAAATTTATGCTGATCTAAAAAAGAAATATAAGAAGGTATTTTTTCATTTGTATACTATGCTATTTGTTATTTATGAACACTTATTTTATGATAACATTGAAGCTGTGTTTAGAAGAATTTCATGTCTATATATATAATTATTTTGTTGATTTTTTTTTTTTTTTGATTGCTGGAAAACTTTCAGAAAGTTATCAAATTTTGTTATATTAATATCCTGGTCTTATGTTTTATCTACCATGAAGAAACGGATGATTATTTGAAATAGTTTTTGTTGTCAGGACAGGAAGCTTGCATTGCTAACTATGAAAATGAGAATTTTTTAAATAAAGAGAAGATGTGCAAGACAAATTTCTTCCAAACAGCTCTTGGTTTTATTGTGAACTGCTATGTTTATATTTTGCAGTGATTTCTAGAAAAATAGTGAATGACTGTTTTTCTTAACATGACTATTAGTTATTATGTTTTTATTAGTATTACCTTATACTTCTATTCTCCTAGCCATTGTTGCTTGTAAACAATTATAATTAAGCCAGCTATTTGAAAAATTCATTTCATAAGAGAAACCTCATGGAAGAACTTGATGTGTGGCCCTCAAATGCAGCCAGCAGCAAGGGCCAGGTTTTCTGTATAGAGATGATTTTAAGTCGGCTTTAGAGACCAAATTAGGGAGTGAGTTTGTTTAAAACAAACCTGTTTCAGTGGAATCTTTGTCTTATTTCACAGGTGGTCTCAGATGATGCCGTGGTTCACTGGTTAGATCAGTACAATTCATCCGCAGACACTTGTACTCATGCTTATTGGTTAGTATTTTCATGTTTCTCACCGTATTTTCCAAAGTGTAATCAAGATTTAATTAAACGTGGCTTTACTCTGTAGCGATCTGCCCCTGTGAGTCCATGAACAGCTTCGCTGTTGTGAGGCGTGCCTCTTTCCATCACGGGCACTCGGAGTGCGTGGACCACGCGCCGTTGAGGTGGCCCCTCGCTCTTCACCGAGGCTTTAAGGCTGGGTAGGGAGCTCATAGGAGAACACAGGTGCCTCGGCCGGCTGGCAGCAGTGCAGGCTTTGCTGCTGGGCCCTGAGCCGTCCGGAGCTGCTCGCCGGTGAGCTGTGGCCCTCAGGTCGTTGAGTTGTGCGCCACAGTGTTGATTTCAGGGCCCGGTCTGGGGTGTGTGTACACTCTGCACCCTTTAATTCTCTCAGTGTTTTCTTATCCCTTAACTAGGTAGTGGGGTATCTGGCCCACTTTATGAAAAGGGATACAAGATATAGATGAATTTTAGCTAGATTTTTTTTAGACACCAGTAGGTAATTTGCTTTGATATGAGGGTGTTTTTTTGTTGTTGTTCATTTTCATTTTCAGAGGGAATTAGTGCTTGTTGGAAATTAATTTAGGAAAAGTCTTTAAGATTAAATATTTTAGAAGTTAACCTACAAAAGTCTTCTGTAAAACATTTGCTTTGGGTTTTAGCAAGAAAAGTGCCCTAATACTGTGTATTCACCTTGAATTAATACTAGAAAGATATTTTTATTGATAAATTGTGAAAAGAATTTTAACTGTAAAATTTTGATCTTTTTCACAGTTGTTTATAAATTTTCATATCCTTTTTTGTGTGTGTGTTTGCTGAGGCCTTTCCAACTTATCTGATTTAGAACACTATATTGGTAGTTTACTACAGTAAAAATAATATGCAGTATTATTTTATAAGATAGCACTGATACAATAAACTAAAACTGATACAGGTATTAAAATGACAGATGCTTAAATGGATATCAAAATTAGTAGATCAGACCTTTTACATGGAGTCAGGCCTCAGAAATAACTATAATTTTAAAAATCAGTAGTACATCTTTACATTGGAAAGGATGATTCAGTGTGTCAACGGGATTATAATTGAAGAAACTATCAGTAAAGGCAAATGATGCTGGGGCATTTTGCACTTGAAATTTGGTAGACATGCAGGCCTTTTATGTGTGTCTTTGTACATAAGCTTTTCCCCCATCTCTCCTAGGCGTGGCAACTGCAAAAAAGCAAGCTTGGGATTAGTTTGTGAAATAGGCCTTCGTTGCCGCACATATTACGTGTTATGTGGCTCAGTACTGAGTGTCTGGACAAAAGTTGAGGGTGTTCTAGCGTCTGTCAGTGGCACAAACGTGAAAATGCAGATAGTTCGGCTAAGAACAGAGGATGGACAGCGGATTGTAGGTGAGTCAAATGTCAGATTTTTTTTTTTTGTTTGAGCTTTGGGGAACAAACTCTGTTTTTTCTCATTTTGTTTCTTACATCTTAGACTCTTGACACTAATGTCTAGTAATAGGGTAGAGCTTGCTTTATATGTTCTTAAAAGGTTGAACGGAAGTTAAGCTTTTGAAAGGACAGTGTTGATTCCGCCCAAAGCCCAGCGTCTTTCATTTTATGCTGCTCTTGCTCCCCACTCCCTTGCCTCGCTGTCACTGCCTGAGCAGGCTCGCAGGCTCCCTGGCATGGGGACGCAGCTCTGCCTCTTGCCCAGATGCTCTGAAGTCTGCCGTTTGACGTTTACTGAGCCAGATCGAGACTGGAACTCAAAGCCACGGTGCGCAGAGGATGGACGGGAGTCCGGCAGGCGGCAGGGGCTGGCCGTGCCCACCGCTTGCTCAGTTGCAGGCTTCACCGGGATCCATCCGGTGACCACACTTGCCCCGTTGCTTCATCTACGTTTCGTTTGCAACAGCCTTCCTCGGCCACATGCTGCAGATGGGCAGCCTGTGCCCAGAGTCAATTCAGGAAGACGTTTTTGACCCTCAAGAATGTTTGGTGGTTTTACATCTTCATTTGAATTAGTTACCGACATTTAAAAATCAAAGGCCTGGATTTCCATCTTCTTTTTTAAAAAGTGAAACAAAACACAACGGCTACTCTGGAACATGGAGCTCCTGTTCCCATGCGGGGGAGTCGGAAGTTCTCTTACCCCGGGCATGCACTGCCCAGTTTGCTGAGGTCCACTCCGTGCCCACTTAGAGGTTTCCTGCCTCAGTCAGCAGTGGAGTTTGCAAACACTACCCTGGAGTCTTTTGGCACGTGCCAGAGAAGGTGGCGTTTGACACGTTTGTGGACCTACGAAGATACAGTAGCTAGGAAGGTGCTGCACTTGACCTTCTGTCCCTACACCAAGGAGGTGGGGTGACGTGGACACACACGTATGCCCAGGTGTTTGTGGGCAGTGCTGTGGGGGGATCGGGTTTCCTCTGAAAGGGCCATTTCAGGTGTGAGGTATGTGAGGTATTCCTTTAGTTGTGGGGTCTCGTCCATTACACTTGGTATTATGCCCATTTGGAATTGTCTGTGACATGTCGGACACCTGCTGGTCTCCTGGACGCCGCCTTCATACAGTCTTATTTCTAATTGCAGGTTTGATCATTCCTGCAAATTGTGTGTCTCCTCTCGTAAATCTCCTGTCAACGTCAGACCAGTCCCAGCAGCTTGCGGTCCAGCAGAAGCAGCTCTGGCAGCAGCGTCACCCCCAAAGCATCGCCAACTTGAGCAACGCATAAGAACAGACAGGTTTCAACATGGATGTATCTGAAATGCTGTTGAAGCTTATCATTTGCATAAAAATCAGGGACAGTTTCCAAAGAATTATAATTTTTTTCAGTTGTGCTCTCTCTAGTTAATTTTTTTGGGAATAAGGACAAACCTGGAATAGACAGCAAAACTGAAGATCAGCAGTGCCGATGGTGGTACATATGTCTTTCCTTTTGCTTTTCCCATGGTACTTCCCATACGCTTCTACTTTGGGTGAGCAGAGGGTATGTGCGCGTGCGTGTGTGTTCGTCTGTTTGTGAGTTTGTTAAAGGCTACGAACCACAGTTGGTTTAAAAACGCTTGGAACTTCCCAAACTGGCTTTACTTCATGTTACACAGTGCTCAGGGTTAACGCAGTCCATCCATGCCATTGCTGCGGGAGTTATCCCCGGACGCATGTGTTCGAGTCTATAAATATAGAACATATATATCGGTTTCTTTTTCCAACTTATTAAACACTAGGTTTATTAAAGCATGAAATGAAAGGTTGCACATCATGCGTTCAGGTTCTTTTCTAGTTTTTGTTCTGACAGTGCATGTCTTTGAAAGCATGCGTAAACAAGATTAACACAGAAGTCCGGTGACGGAGAGAAACCTTTGTAGGTGTATAGCATTGGTTATTGCATTTTTATAATGTTTATACCTGGGTGTTGCTTCTGGCCCTGTGAACCTCTCTCCCACCCCCATTCTCCCTGCCCCAGGTTTCTTGTCAAGGTGACGAGTACAAACTTTTTTTTTTTTTTGGTGATAAAATTCTTAAAAGTTCATTTTAATGTATTAATAGTATTCCTAATGAGTGCTGCAAAAATGGCTACAAGCCTGCTTTTCTCAAAATTACATTTTCCTTAACTTAAAGGTAGTTTTAGGAAGAAGTACAAATCAGCTTCCATCTTGCAAACAATCTTTTTTTTTTTACTTCATTTTCTTAATTTGCTTTGTCACTCATAAAAAAGGAAACCGTACTTGAGCTGTAAACTAGACAATGAGGAAACACTTGAGGCTTCTGCTGTATGTTTATTTCTTGTTGTTGTCGTTACCCAGTAACTTGAATATTGTTTAATGTGTTGTAAGACATTGTAGAGTTTATCTCAAGCTGTTAAAAATGGTAATGTACAAATGTGAATAGACACTTATCTATAATATGGGTAAGTTTTGTTTCGCCTATAATAGATGTTTTATAAAAACAAGTGAGGGGACAATTGGTCTTTTTGTTTCCTTTTTTCTCCCCCCCCCCTTTTTTTTTTGCTTGCACAGGTTGCACTATTGAAAAATTGAGATTGTATAAACCTGGTCAAAAGCTGCAAGATACCAGTCTTGTAGATGTCAAATAAAAAGTTCTTACCCTAACGAGAAGTGGACTCTTGCTTAGGCCCTCTCTGCCCTCAGAGGCAGTCTGTGGCGGCCACCAGCAGCCTCAGGCACACCCGGCGTCCCAGGTCGCCTTCGTTTTGGCTTAAAACCTACCCCTCAAAGTTGAGCGGTGTTGAGGCAAGGGTAAAATGAGAGTACTTTTGAATGTTTATCAAGTTAAGTTGTTCTCCTTTGTTACTTTTTAAACTTCTCTCAGAATCGGGCGAGCTGTACGCTAGGTGCTGGAAAGCCGGGGCTTCGTCCTCTGTGTCCCTTTAGAGCCAGCCCAGTTTGGTCACGTCCAGTTCAGTTGCGTCAGGTTTCCCACAAGTTTTCTTTCTTTGGATTTATTTATTCTTGCCTCCTAAAAGAACAGATCGAGAATAATTTCTGTTCTTTGGCATATTTTGCCCAGCGGATGCAACTTTTTATCCTCAGTCTAGTCCTGTATCTCAGGCAGCGGTTCATACGCGTATCAACCAGTTCGTTCCCGGTTCGGGCCACGAGGCCCACTTGGCAGCCATCAGCAGAAGCATTCTGCCTGCAGCAGATGCGCACACTTCCCAGGTCGCTGTTTTTAAACCAGTAGCCCTGGTCAGCTCGCATCGTACTGAGGTGGACAGAGTTGGGGAGGGAAGCAGAACCAGCCTGCCCCTCCAGTGAGGCCTCATGGCAGGGCTGGGGAAGACAGGCTCTCGTGGGCTGTTGGCCTGACTTCCCTTTTGCGTGTGAGGGGACTTTTTTCAGTAAGCCACGGTTTTCCCCGAGCAGCGTCAGTATGAGGACCCCTTAGCATGCAGGTAGTCGACCCCCCACGCTCGACGGTGTAATGCTTGCTCTTGGAATAGCTATCCTGATACAAAAGGGTCATACGCCTGTTCTGTTCTTTGTAGGGCAGCTTTGTTTTGCTTTTTAAAAATCAGGTCTCGAAGTAAGACCTCCAAAAACTCTCAGTAGACCTCAAAAAGGCAGCCAGTGTAATGGGTGGGGAGCCGAGGTGCCCACCTGCCCTTGCCCTCCATGGGATGGTGTGCGTGGAGCACCCAGAGCCTGCTGCCCATCTACTCTGCAGGCGAGCGTGTGACCTTTACGCTGTGCCCTTATCTAAGTCAGCAAGTTCAGGTTGGCCGGCCCGGGAAAACCCAGCATCCGAGGTCCTCTTCTGTCAAAAACCAAGTCTTAGCAGTTCACTTCTTTAAAACAGGTCCATGTATTTCAGGATCTGAATGCCACGTCTGAAGCCAGGGGCCCTTTCGGACCCAGTGCGAGTCCATTTGGCCTCTGCGATGCCTTGTCTCCCTTTTTAGCAATATGGCTCTGAGCACAAAGATTGGGTTGTGAATCACAGTAGTGTTTTCAGAGTTTACAGTGTCGATTATACTGAAAACCACTTCCCGAGGCCAGAGCTGCTCAGATGGCATCTTGGGGGCAACTAGTGTCCCCTTAAGTTAAGCAACCTCCACGCCACAAGGCGTCTGTCTACAGCTTAGTGGGATTTTCCAGACGCGTATCAATGATGCGAATCCCTGAAAGTATTAAAGTATTTCTTTAAACACAACTTGATCAAAAAGTAAATAACTTAAGCAATTTTCCCTTTTCGCTAAGTTGCAGATACACTCTTGAATATCTTTTCTTTACGTGTATATAATTAGCAAGAACCTGCATCCAAAGCAATGTAGTAGTGTGTGTACATGTAAATGTATTTATTCCAATCCAGTTAGCACTTAAGAACCCTTTTTGAGTTGCCACAATAAACCTTTTAATTTTATTTTGCTTCATCTGTAAAGGTAAAAGTTCTAGATGACCAAGCTCCAAGGAGAAGAAATACAGTGTTTTAGAGGCAGAGTTTTCTGGCTGGTGGTCCTTAGACATTCGTTTGCTACTATCTGTATGATGTTGTTAGAAGGCTTCCAGCTTGACCAGAAAGGGCACCGGGCAGCATCAGCAGTTCTGTGAGGGGGACCTGCACCCCACCCCCTCCACTGTCCTCTTAGCAATACAGGAAACAGCACTAGATTGGAAATGATCGATGCGTCTCAGTTTACGAAAGTAGGAGCAGAGGTTAAGTATTTTCCCTTTGGGTCCTTTTCTTGACACGATTTTAAGAGGAAGGTTCTATCTAAATAGTCTCATCTAAGAAATCTACCTGTGAGATAGTTGATAGTGTTTAAGAACGGTGCTATGTGAAGAGTCACTGTTAGGCTGGCCCCAAGGGACAGATGTTTGGTCAGTTCAGGCATCCCAGCAACAATGGGAGCCACTGTGATGATGGGCGTTTGTTGACCCCCCCCTCCCGTGTCTGGGGTCTCCCTGGCTAACACCACACCCATGAATGCACATTGTGACCCTCTGCTTCTGGAATGCAGCGAGCAGCCCATGTCTACGTGGCTACAGCTGCAAGCAAAATACATTTGCAAAAATTCCTTATTGGCTGCCAATGTCTAATAACCAATGCAGTGTCTGTTAAGGGCATGTAAGTGAAGGACTCACATCTAGATACCTGCAACTCAAGCTAGCTAGTAATTGTTTTCTGAGTACTTGAGGTGAAATCTAAAACCCATGTTCTAGTTTTCTGCTGTACTTATATATATATATATATATATATGTACATAAATGTGTATATTATAGAAATGTTTGAGTTCTTTTGAATTCTGAATGTAAATATTTCTTGTAAATTGGGACCCCCCCACCCCCCAACTTGTTTTTCCCTTTTCTCACCTCCCTTCAATCCTATTTATTCTTTGCTTGACTTCCCATACGGGGGCATCTTACCTTTTTTTTTTTGGATATAGAAAAGTGTGAAAACTTCTTAGTTGAATTTGTTCATATATTTGAGGATTCAGTTTTGCATCTTTGCTGTAGAATTCCAATGTCTATTTTGTGTTAATATTTTTCAACATGCCTGATTGTGTTTTGCATTTTTATTACAGATTTTTATTGTGTGCAATGCATTGTATTGGGGGGGGGGAATGTATTTGAGTGCAATTGCTGATACTGTCATTATATGACTAGTTATGCTCATTTATGTTGCTCTTTGGAAGCTATAGTGAGCCTGATGTTTTCACATAAAAAAAAAAAATTCTTCCCAGGACTTCCTTTAAGCTCCTCTAACTTCTTCAGTGCATTTGGGATCGAACTTAGCTCTTCGGTGAACCCAGCTTGTTCCTACCCACGTGGCTCTCTAGCCGAGAGGAGAATCTTGCAGGTCTGAACCGTGATTTATGGCCTGCTGCTGCTACACATTTTCTATGTTTCTCTTAAGAAGTTGAGCCTGTGCTTTTAATCTACAAAAAATAAACTTATTTTGCAACAAGCACAGGTAACCTGCTCCCACCTGTTAAGGATATTTATAGCAGATGGGGAGACAGGCCTGGTGCACGCTAGTGTCCACGTTGACAGGTGACATCAGGCAGTGTACTTCAAGAACAGTGGTCCCCCCAGAGAGAGCGACACAGCTGCTGTAGAGGCTTCCCGGAGCCTGCAGCTCATGAGTCAGTTCAGGGCTGAGGGTGCAGCAGGCCGTTAATGGAGGAGGGACTGGCCCCGAGGGCCGCTCTCACCCTCGAGGTGCTGCGGCTGCTGACGATGGAGCCCCGGAGCGAACCCTGGGTGGTGACTCCCGGATTAGGCCCCTGTAAGGCAATGTTCCTCCGTGACTCTCAGGGAAGAGCGCCAGGAGCACTTCTCAGCCTTTATTCACAAGCATGCTTCATCCCTTGCCGTCGAACTGGGCAGGCTTCTTGGAAATCTCACAGTAGTCTGTATTTGGCTAAGTCCTGGGAACCTAACTTGTCATGAAGTAGGGCCCGTCAGCCATTAGCTCCCGTGTGCATCCCCGTTCCAGCCGCCCCGCCCGGCTCGCTTCCTCCGGGCCCACGGAGCAGCTGAACTGTGCAGCTGCAGCCGCGTCCCCTGCGGCGATGTGGCTCCACACGGTTGAGCTAAGACTGTCCCTTTCATGCAGAGTCGAGCCAGGGACGCAGCCTGGGAAAATCGTTTTTTTTCGATTCTTGCAACTCAGGCCTCCTGGGGCTGCAGGTTCACCCGCAGCCCCCCCCCCCAGTGAGAACCCCCGGCTTTTCCACCCACCCCGCCCCGAGGGCCTTTCCTGCTATGATGACAGTATTTGTGGCACTGAAGAGGGTAAAGAAGCTTGAGCCTTCTTGCTGACTTCCACTTGATGGCGCAGAGAGCTTTTTTTCTACGTAGCACACTGCAGTCTCATCGCCATCAGAAAAAAAATCATCCTGTTCATGGTTTATACTGAATTTGCAAACTACTGATATTATTTTTCAATAACCACTTGTATCTACCATCAACCATGAGAGGTGGGAAGAGGTACATGGTGCCTCCGCAATAAAACTCTTGCCAGGTTCTACCTCCGCTGAGCAAAGGGTACTTTTATACGTAGGCGTAGACCTCCCTCCCTCCCGAAGCCGACACGGTGCGTCGCGAGACAACACGCGGTGGAGTCCAAAGACAATTTGAAACAAAGGTGGCTGTGAACTCTGGGGTTTTATTTCCTTCTCTTTTTTTAATTCTCCCTTTTGATATCGCTCCTCTGTTCTGAATGTCAGCGTGTGATGGGTGCGTGCCGCTTGCGTGACACTGCTTCACCCGGCCTTCCGTGTAACCCGGGACCAACTGGCCAGAAACGACTGTTCCCACCGTTTCGATGTGTAACTTTAACAATTGGGTCTCATGCAATAAAAATATTTTGGGCTGCATTCTGCGAGGTTTTAACCCTTGCACGTGAGAACGATCAACCATGAAGCGTTAACAAATTCTGTATTTAGTTGTTGTGTTTTTGTTTTTGTTCTTTTTTCTTTTTTCCTTTTTTGTAAGATTCTTAAATAAATGAAACCGGCTAATCCGCTGCTTCTCTCTCTGTGTTTTCTTTGTCCCGGTTCTGAGCCGTGTCAATGCCACTGCGCTCACCTAGAGAGCAGCTTTTCCGTTGGCACTGTACGTAGAAAGTTCCAGAAGACTTCTCATGGCTTGGATAAAATGGAACCCAGCACTCGCTGGAGCAGAAAGTGAAACGGCAGTGTAGGCCAAGGTCCAGGTCCTTGTCACTACTGCTCTTGAGACTCAGGTTGCCAGGTGCCTCCCCGAACGGTGCCATAAAACGAGGTAGCCCCGAGCGCTGGAGGACTCGGGGCGCGAGGCTTCCTGTTCACATTCCCTTCCTGGCGTCGAGCGGCGAACCAGCGCGCGAGTCTGAAGTTGCAGCTTAAGAAAAAACGATGTGAAAAAACGAACAGATTCGGACGAGGGGCAGGCGCTGTCGGGCACTCAGTGTTCACCCCTGTGGTCCTCCATCTCGTAGTTTTCAGATGAAGTTACTTGGCTTATAAGTTATGAAACGCCTTTTAGCTTCTAATTTTTGTGGAATGGGTGCCCATATTTAATATTTGTGCATCCAGTGAGTTTGATAAGCAACCGCTGTGTGTCTTGTGTTGGGCCACACGCAGTCCCCAGGAGTGACTCCTTGGGGGTAGTTTCTCTGGTATCAGAGACAGTGAACAGGTGAGCAGACTGTACCAGGGGGCGGTGATGGCCCTGGGCGTTGGGAAGAAAGAATCAGGGATGCTTGTGGGCCTGCCCGAGGCTGGGGACCCAGGACCGATGACGGTGTAGTTGGAGTGGATGAGGAGAAGCGTGAGGTGATGTGAGGCTAGCGCTGAGCTTACGGGCAACGCTTGGCCAATGAGTCCAGTCAGCAGCCTGCTCTGGACGGGGGGAGCCCGAGGGGTTGGGGATGAACAGGAGCAAAGATGTCTGGAAAAGGAGGATGAATTGGTGCCCAGAATGGTGACCATGTGAAAGCACCCTCACTGTCACTGTGCGGATGAGCGGAGCACCCACCCAGGAGCTCCTTAGCTTGGGGGGGGGAGCGGGCTGAGGGTGGTGCTGCTCCCTCCAGGCCTGGAGCAAGGCGCTGGGAGCCTGGGAGCGGGAGGGAGGGATTTTTTAAAAATATTTGGGATATGGCTTGTTTGTGAGTCTTCTACGTGGGGTTTGAAATGCTCGAGCGAGTCATTCTATTTGTAGCTTGCAATGCTTAAGGGAATTTAATCAAATTGGTAAATGTGTTAAATGTTTAGGGGAATTTAATCTGTCAGATGCATAAGATAATTGAGCATTAATTGAAGAACAAGCGAAAGGGAGTGTTTTACATTTTAACTAACGTTTTACGAAAATATTTGTAAGTTGAGCTTGGAGACTGAAAGGAAACTTGTTTTAAAATGGATAACCTTTAACAAACTGAGTATTAATTAGAATGAGAAATGACAGGCCAGACTCCACGTAGAGCTACCGCATCCGAGTGCATTTCTCCGTTCCAGTTCACGTTGACCTTGCTCTCCTTTTGCATTTTCTCTGTACTCAAGTCTGCTCTCAGCCTGGCCACATGTTCCCCTGGGTCCCCCGCACTGTTGGCACGTGGGCCAGGCCATTCTTTGGAGGGCGGGCGCCTGTCCTGAGCACTGTAGGATGTTTAGCAACATTCTTGGCTTCTACCCACTGATGCCAGCGGTTTACACTGCGCCTCCCCCCTCGCTGTGACAGCCCCAAACGTCCTCAGACGTCGCTAGATAACCTCTGAGGGACAAAGTCGCCCCTGGTTGAGAATCACTGCCCTAGGCAAATTAGTCACAAAGAAGCAAAAAGCCGGTGGTGTGTGTGTGTGCGCGTGTGTGAGAGAGATTGAGAGAGAGAGTGAGAGAGAGAGAGAGAGAGAGAGAGAGAGAGCGAGAGAGAGGACCAGGACCAGACCCCTGAGGTACAGGAAATACAAATGTTAACTGGCTGGTGGTTTGGAGTATGTACCATACAATTTCCATAAGTATGAATATTTATCAGCTAGTCATTTGAGAGCATGATGTAAAGAAGCCATCTGTGAAGGCCTTTATGGAGAGAAAGGAGGCTAAAAGAAATGTGCAAAATGCTTATTTTTAGAGTCCAATTCTTGGCAAGTTGGCTCCGTCCTCTGAAAGCTGCCCACTCGGGGCGTCAAGTGCATTGCTGGGTTAGGAGAGGCAAGTGTCACGCGATGGGTGCCAAGTCACTGTTGTCGAGTCAAGAATTACCAGCAGGCATGCAAAGGGAAGATGGCCAGGTGGATGCTAAATTCGTCTGCAATACTTAATTTTTACGTTTTTGGTTGGTCGTTTGCTTGAATAAATAATAGCAGCACACGACAGAAGTCAACAGGCAGATGAGAAGACGCAGTGAATATTCCCTTCTCTCTGCCCCCATTGATCCGTCCCTGTCCTCTCTCCAGGGCAGTCACCCTTGCCAGTTTCCTCCGTGTCTGTTCTCGGGGAGCTTTAGAGGGTAAATTTTTGAGTATCGCAAAACATGCTCTAGCTTCTGTTGTTTACCTTTGGTTCCAGGCAAGATTCGTTTCCGCAGAGATTAATGTGCAAGCCCTTTAATTTCTGGAGAAATCCAAACTAGAATAAGTTACCCATTGCAGGCAATTGGGGAAATTGGACAGCATATACCTTCAGTAGAAAGGTGAGTGATGAAGGTAGCCGCTCGGAGCAGGAAAAGGTCCCTAAACCACTCTTTCATCTCTAGTCTTCGATCAGATGATACGATGCTCTCAATTCCTGCATTATTATTGGGTTTCTGTTTAGTCTATTCCCACATTTATGTTTGCGTGTGTGTGTTTCTTGTTCGGAGGCATTGATAGGAAAATAGGTGTATTGTTTCCCCAGATGTCTATCTGTCTGTCCCATTTTTGGTGTTCTGTTCTACCCATGGGGAATCAGGCCTGAGAAGCATGAACTTTTGTGCCCTGAAACAGATTGGCATATGACCCATGGGTCGATCCAGTCCACCTCCTGGTTTTGAATGACTCCGTGAGCCAAGAATAGTTTTCACTTTCTTAAATTCCAGGTTGAAAATAAAAATAAAACGAAGACTTTCGTAATGTGAAAATTACATGAAATTCAAATTTCAGTGTTTAGAATCGAAGTTTTATCGGCACATGGCCATGGCGCCTTCTTTTAGGCATTATCAAGGCCGCTTTGGCGCTGCAAAGGCAGAGTCGCCCAGTCAGGAACCAGATGGGCTGCAAAGCCTAAAATATTTACTAGGCGCACCTTTCACAGGAAAAGCTTCGCTGTCGATGTTGCCCCTTTTCAGGGGTTTTAACTCTTAGACACAGAAGGAAGTGGAGAAAACGAAAAAATCCAGATCCTGTTTTGTATGAAGCCTGTCGTAGGTCGGATGCTGTGTCCCCCCCACCCTTCCCCCCCCCACACACATAAAGATATGTCCACCTGGAATCTTAATGGGACCTTTTTACAGATGTAATTACCGATCTTGAGATTATTTGAATTGGGGGGTGGAGTCCTAAATTCAATGACGAAGTATTCTTAGACGAGAAAGGGGAAAGACACACAGAGAAGACAGCCTTTGAAGGCAGGATTGCAGCGATCTGCCACAGGTCACCCAGAAACCGGAAGAGGCAAAGGGTTCTCTTCGAGAACCTTTGGTGGGAGCTGGGACCGGTCAGCACCTTGATTGTGGACTTCCAGCCTCCGGAAATGCGAGAGAACAAATTACCAAATCAGTGGTAATTTGTTACAGCAGCCCCTAGGAAACTTAACACATCTGTTCGGGAGAGTGAGTCGTGAGCTAGAAGGAGAGGGAGAGCCAGAGTCCTTCCTGCAGAAGAAAGCTAATCTCACTTTGTCCCATTTCTAAGAGCACATCGAGGTCATTTATGGAATGTTCTTTGCCTAAGCCTGGTTAAAACATCCAAGGACACAGTTCTTTCCCTTCAAGAAGCTCAGACTCCTGAAGGGGTTAAATGCCATAGCAAGCATTCAGAGAGGGAGCAGTAGCCAGCCAGGGGAGGCTTTTCAGAGGTGGGCATAGTGGAGCTGGGCCTCGATGGATCAACAGAAGTTTGCCAAGTAGAGCACAAGGACAAGCTGGTGTGATGAAGGCTGAGATGTGGGAATGAACAAGTCCTGGGGGCATAACCCCGTCTGGCCCGAAAAATAATAAACAGTGGGATGTGGGGGGTAAGGTAACAACTGGACTCCAGTGGGGTGGGGTAAGAAGAGATATCTAAATGTGGCTGCCATGCCCGAAACAATAAGCTTCATGACAACATGGGGCTGCGTCCCCTTGCCGCCCCCAGAATAGTGACTGACACTTAGTAGACAATAAATATTTGTTAAATAAAAGGGGGAAAAACATATGGTCTAAGTAGATGCAGAAAAAGTATTAGACAAAATCCAACACTTTCATGATAAAAACACTCAACAAACTAGTAATAGAAGAAGACACAATTTGATAAGAGCATCTGTGAAAAGCCCACAGCTAACATCATACTAAATGGTGAAACACTAACATCTTGCCCACTACAATTAAAGGCAAGGATGCCTGCATGCCCTCACCACTTCTACCCAGCATTATCCTCGAGGTTCAAATCAGGGCCATTAGCCAAGAAAGAGAAATAAAAGAGATCCCATTTGGAAAGGAAGAATTAAAACTCTGCTTGCAGATGATATGATCTTATATATAGAAAACTCTAAAGAATCTACATACACAAACTATCAGAGCTGATAAGTGAGTTCAGAAAAATTGCAGGATACAAGGCTAAAGAAGATCAGGTGTATTTCTACATACCAGCAATGAACAATCCAAAAATTAAAGTAAGAAAATAATTCTACTTACAATGGCATCAAAAATAGTGAAATACTTAGGAAGCATAAGACTTGCACACTGAAAACTATAAAACATGGTTGAAATGAAATAAGACTTTTATAAATGGAAAAACATCTTGTGTTCATGGACTGGAGGACTTCATATTGCAATTAAGATAGCAATACTCCCTAAATTGATACACAGATTTCATACAAGCCCTGTCAAAGTTCCAATTTTATGTGTGTGGAGCGGGGGGGAGCAAAAACACAAGCAGATTCTCAAACTCATATGGATAGGCAAGCGACCCAGAATAGCCAAAACAATCTTGAAAGAGAAAAACAAAGTTCGAGCATTCAAACTTCCTAAATTCAAAGCTTATTACTATAAAGCTACACTAGTCAAAGCAGTAATCAAATCAAAGTGGAATAGAATTGAGAGTCTAGGAATAAACTCTAATATTTATCATCAATTGATTTTCAACAAGGGGTCTAGACCAGTCAAGGGACAAAGAACAGTCTTTTCAACAAAAAATACCAGAACACTGGATATCCACAAGCAAAGAATGAATTTGGGCCCACCTCACACCATGCACTAAAATTAACTAAAAATGGAAGACCTAAGTGTAAGAACAAAAACTATCAAAACTCTTCAAATAAAACAAAAACTATCAAAACTCTTCAAATAAAAGGTGAAAATCTTCATGAACTTGGACAAGATATCATACCAAAACTACAAGCAAACTGAAGCAAAAAAAACCCCCAGATATATTGGACTTCATGAAAATTAAAAACTTGTATGTCAAAGTACCCTATCAAGGAATTGAAAAGACCACCCAAAGAATGGAAGGAACTCTTTGCAAGTGATATATTTGAGAAGGGACCAGTATCCTCAATATGTAAAGAATTCTTAGAATTTAACATAAAAAGAAAAAAAAATAAAGGATCGGAATAGATGTGTCTCCAAAGAATATATACAAATGACCAGTAAGCACATTCGAGAAGATGCTCAAAATCACTACTCATCAGGGAAATGCAAATCAAAACCAGGAGATACTAGTTCACACCCATTAAGATGCCTAAAATAAAAAAGTCAGATAATAACAAGTGCTGGTGGAGATACAGGGAAATTGGAACTGTCATACACTGCTGTGGGAATGTATGGGAATGGCATAACCACTATGGAAAATAGTTTGATAGTTCCTCAAAAAGGGGAACATAGAGTTACTGTAAGACTCCACAAATCCATTCCGATATACACCCCAAGGAACTGAAAACACGTGTTCACACAAAAACTTGTTCGTAAATGTCCATAGCAGCCATATTCATAAGAGACAAAAAGTGGAAACAACCCAAACATCTGTCAACTGATGAATGAATAAACAAGATGTGGTATATCCATACAATGGAATGTTATTCAGCCACGAATAATAAAGAAATCACGAACTGATATGTGTTCTAGTGTGGATGAACCTTGAAAAAACATTGCACTAAATGAAAGAAGCCAGATACAGGTCATTTATTGTATCATTCCATTTATAAGAATGTCCAGAATTGGTATGTCCATAGAGACAAAATAGATTAGTGGTTGCCCAAAGCTAGTGGTAGTGGGAAAGGGGGAGTAACTACTATTGGGTATAAAGTTTCTTTTTTAGGGTGACAGAATTGTTCTGGAATTAGTGATGATGGTTGCACAACTCTGTGAATATACTAAAATCCCCTAAATTTTATACTTTAAAGGGTGAATTCTATACCAAATGAATTGTATTTCAATTAAAAACGAGAGGAAAAAGTATTTTTCAATGATGGTTGGGATTTAAAGTGAGAAGGTGGGTATCATGGTAAAAATACACAATATTGAAAGAGAATAGCCCAGAACATTTGTGGAAGAGACTGGGGCAGGCTGCTGATACCTGGATTCTTGCTCCGAGGACATGGAGGTACAGCGAACAGCTCACAGGTGGCGGAGCCAGGGTGAGTGCCCAGGTGTGTCTGCCCTTGTAGCTTGTAGCTGCTCACCTGCACTATTCCACTAGGAAAAACACTAATCCTTGTGGCTATTTGGGGGCTTGAAAGGTGACTAATGTGAATTCAGATGTCCTGTGAGTAGACTTCGTATGATAAAAGTAATGCGATGTACCTTAATTTCTTAACATTCATTACATATTGAAAACAGTGTTCTGGATATGTTGCATTAAAAGACACTAAAAATTAATTTCACAAGTTTCTTCTAAAATGTGTCTACTAAAAAATTGAAAATTACATATGTGGCTTGCAATATTTATATATATTGGACAGTGCTGCTCTGGAGTATGGGCCCCTGGGGGACGTAGGAGGTGACAATTTATTTATGAAATAAAATTTTGCTGAGCGTCCTTGGATGAACTAGCCTAAAGCTGATCACAAGGGGTGCCGGTTAAGCTGGGGAGGGGATGTTACCTGCACCTTCGCCTGCATGGTGTCCCTGGCCTCCTAGGCAGAGCAGAAGCTTCCTCACTAGGTGCCCACGTGTCTGAATGTCTCGTGACGAATTTAAAATTTTGCAAGCCACGGTGATCAAAAAGGACAGAAAAGGGCGGGCATCTTGGGTATGTTTACGAGCTTTGCTATTCAAGCAGGACTCCAAGAAATAATACCTTCAAAGGCTTAATCATCTAATCCCAAATACATCCGATGTTTATGGTCGTCAGAATTGAGGATGAGCTGGGGTGGGGTCGAAGGAGGGCCAGACATTGTACCATAAACTCCAGGAGAGTAGAAACTTTGCCCAGTTCATTCTCGTGCCCTTCGCGCCTGGAAGTGTACCCGGCACACAGTAGGCGCTTCTTAAATATTTGAATGAATTAAGATGCAAAATTATGTGGGTGCAAGAGAGGATTTTCCAGGGGGAAAAATTCCTCTGGCTTTTGTCATTCTCAAAGGAGTCGCAGGCCCCCAAAGGGTTAAAAACCACTTAATAAAGACAGGGACGTGAAATTTATTTGAAATCAATGTCAAGAATGGGTCGTTCTTATTCTGAAGACTAGGCAGACCTCGGCGTCTGGAAGGATACGTGCTGAAAAATACCATTCGCCACCATTTTCTCCAGGTAATTTTCCATCCCTGCCCCCACAGTCATGGGGAGGGAAAAAGTCATTCTTGAAATCCTACCTAGCTATTAAGGAAAAAAAAAAAAAAAAAAAAAGCGGTAAGAGAGGAAATCTCCAGGCGCCGAGAGCGAAGAAGAAAGGGACGCACGCGGGCCACCGGGCACCGGCGGGACCCCAGCCCCCCAAACTTTGCCAAGTTGCGGGCGGCGAGCGCGCGGGGCGGCGCGGGGCGCGGCCGCGGGCGGAGCCGCCCCCTGACGCCGGGCCGCCCCCTCCCGGCCCGGGCCGGCCCCGCTGGCTCGGCTCAAAGTTTGCGGCCGCCCCTGCGCCCGCCCGATGTATGGGTGATATACTGCGGCGGTGTCAGGGTGAGGGACGGCCATATTTGCCGGTGCGGCCCGAGCCGTCAACAACAAAAAGTGCGCGGGAGCTCGGCGGGCGCACGGACGGGCGCACGGACGCCGGGCCCGCCTCGCCGCCGCCCGGCCTCGCCGCCGCCGCCGCCGCCGCCCCGCGGGCCGGGCCCCGCGGCGCCCCGCGCGCCCCGCCGCTCGGGGGGATGTCTTACAAACCGAACTTGACCGCGCACATGCCCGCCGCCTCGCTCAACGCCGGTGAGTGCGTGCGCCCCGCGGGCCGCGCGCGCCGCGCCCCAAGTGCCGCCAAGTTGGGGGCCCGCGCGCCCGGCCCCGGGCCCGGATCCCGGGGGCCCGCCAGGCCGGGGGCGCCGGGGCGCCGGGTCCCGGCCCGGGGCAGCGCGGTCGCCGCCGCCGCCGCCGCCGCCATGATTCCGGCGCCCGCGCTGCCAAAGTTGGCGGGTGCGCCCCGCGCCGGGGCCGCGCCGGGGCCGGGCCGGGGCCCGGGGCGCGGGCGGCCGCCGCCGTCCCCCCCACGCCGGCCGCCGGGGACTCGCGGGGAGCGCGGCGGGCGCGGGCGGGGGACGCTTTCCTCGGCTCCTTTTTCCTCCGGCTCTTGGGCGGCTCGGCGAGGGCCCCTGCCGGCGGGAGTCGGGAGCGGCCGGGCCGCGGGGAGCGGGGCGCGGGGAGCTCGGGCGCCGGTGGGGATCGGGGGCGCAGGCCCGGGGCGGGGGGGCGCCCAGGCTGCAGGGGCGCACGTGTGCAAGGCCAGGCCCGCGTGCGCAGGGCTGGGGGGCGGCGGCGGGCCGGGCGCAGCCGCCCCTGAGGGCGCGGGGCGGCTGGGACGGGGGCCGGGGTCACACCCGCGCTGCAGGGGACTCAGCCGACAGTGGGGGGCTCGGCCTGGCGCGTGGGAGCTGGGGTCCCCGGCACGGGGCACGCGGGCGGTCCCCTCGGGCGTGCGCGGAGTGAAAGAAGTTGGAGAGGACGGGGGGCTTCTGAGCGCCTAGGGCGGCAGGGGGCGTCTCCGCCGGCGCCCGTATCGCGGAGCCCCTCAAGTCTAGGCCCGGAAAGCACCCCCCTCCTGCAGGAGTCGGGAGGGAGCGTCCTCGGCCCTCCCCGGGACTGGAGCGGGCGGTCCCAGGAAACTCCTCCAGAAGTTGTCGGGCTGCTTTAGGCTGTGCCCAGGGGACAGAGCGAGACCTGGGGGGAGGGGGCTGGGAGGAGAGGGAGGTAAAAGGGTGGGATTCGGAGGTGACCGGCTTTGTCCCATCACCAGAGCCCTTCTTTAGATACTTAGTTGGAAATAGACTTCCCCAAAAGCGAGGCACGTTGTGGGCGGGGGAGGGGGCAAGGCCAGGGGAGGAGGGGGAGGGGTGGCCTTGCTGGTCAGAGACGCCACGCTGGCGGCTGGCCGCAAGTTTTGGGCCTTGTCTCCAAACGCTGACTCCTTAAGTCCCCAAATCTGAAGAGGGACCCCCAAAAGCAATGTGTGTGTGTGTGTGTGTGTGTGTGTGTGTGTGTGTATTTTTAACTTGGACGCAGCTTTGGGGGTTAGAAAGGGTTAAGAGCCAGGGTACAGATGGAGACCGTTGAGTTGGTGCAAGGTGGGCTTGAGCCTCAAGAGCAGACAGCACTATTCTCTCGTGTTCTCACCTGCTCTGAGGTCTGCAAACCTTACAGGAACGGGCTTCATGGCCCAGGTAGCATTTCTCCCTGCCTCCCGCATCTGTCATCTCAGGTGGGAAGGGTGAAGGTCTTCTACCAGCCTGGACAGGCGGGAGCTCTCAGGCCTGTCCTAGGAACAGTTGAGGCAGGGGCCCTACACCGGGACCTTTGGGGACTGGGCTCGCAGGGTGACAGGGCACCCAGCCTGGACCCCTAAAGCCCTGTTCTGGGCTGGCTGGCAGCTCTGCACAGGTTTTCTTCTTTCTCCTGTGGTGAATTCCAAGAGGAGCGGGGAGGATCTCCGGTTTTCCGGGGGGGGGGCCCCCTCCCAGTGGACCCCTTTTGAAAGCCCCGTCTCCCCCTGCCATTTGCATCCAAGATGGACTCTCTGCCGTGGCTGGCTTCCTTGTCATCATCCCTCACACCCTCCAGCCCTGCCTCCTGCGCACGGGTTGCCAAGCCGCGGCCTGGCCGGCGGTGGCAGTGACGGAGTTAGACAAAGCCCCCGCCTCCCTGACGGAGAGCCCCCCCCAACCAGGCGCCCCAAGTGGCGGGAAGGCCGCCAGCTCCCCAGGCCCAGGCCGCTCTTTGTCTGGTGTGGGGGCGGGGAGCTGCGCCTGGCCCCAGGAGCTGCTGGCCTCTGCCAATCCCTCCCTCGGCTCGGCCTCCCTGGTCCCCGCACACTGCGCACATTGTCTGCGATGCTCGGAGACGCGGCGCTCACGCCCAGTCTGGTTTTCTCCCTGGCCTCCTGCAGCCCGGCCCTCCGCTCTCCCTGTGTCTGCAGGAGGCAGTGGGCATGAGTGAAACTCGAGGTCCTTGCCAAATCTCCAGGGCCACAGATATCCCCCTCTCAACACAGAGCAAGGGAAGGCACTGGCACAGAATTTGGGTCACCTGCCACATCTTTCAGGTTATGGGAAAGTCAAGCCCTGAGCTGTCACCCAACCCCACCACCCAAACTGGGCAATTTCTCATTCTTCCTCCCTCTTCCTTTGCTCCCAAGACTTGACCCCAGCAGCACGGAAAAGCGGGGTCTGAGCGGTGGGAGCCGCTGCCTCATGCATGCAGATGGAGAAGGGTAAGCGCTTATCTAAGGCCACACAGCCGGGTTGGCACAGCTGGACTGGCTCCTAGTCCAGTCCCTCGCCTGTCTTAGAGAAGATGGGGTGGGGAGGCAGAAACCCAGTAAAAAGAGCAGCAGCGGGCGGAGCGGGTAGGAGAACGTGGAGCTGCCAGCCCGTCTTGCCAGGGACCTGCTACGGATAGATAACCGGAAGTGCTATGGGACCATCTGTGCCCCCAGCCCAGTGTCACGTGTAGTATCCCGGCGTTCCAGAGAGGTGTCGTAACATGCAGTGGTCAGGATTGGAACTCGGGTCTGGGGCTGCAAGGCCTGAGCTACCCAGGCCACACTCAGTGCCCGCATCAGAAGGTTCGGGAAACTGGGGTTTGGCTGACGTGGTGGTGGGGGGTCTTGGGGACACTTGCCGTTGCTCAGAGGTCACGGGCTGGTAGTGCGCCCCCGTCCTGAGCAGCATCCTCCCACAGCGCATCATCGTCCTCACTTTAGAGGCTCAGAGTCACCCAGCGATGTGCCCAGTTGCTGGCTTGGAGGAAGCAGAACCCGAGCTTGAGCATAAACCTGGGCCCTGGTGGCTGCATCTGGGGCAGGCCTGCGACCGAGGAAGACGTCTTGGGTACCGAGCTGTCCCCAGCTCCCAGATGGAGGAGCAGGTGTTGGGGTGTTGTCCTCTTCTGTGCTGTGTGGCCCGGGACAGTGCTCACCCTCTCTGGTCTGTGTTTCTGCGGAGAGGGCCTCCAGGATTCCCAGGGCCCCTTCCAGCTCCATCAGCCTGAGCTCCTGAACTTCCTTCCTCCCTGCCCCTCCCCTCACCCACACCAGATGAGCAGCTGGTCGGTTTGGCCAGCCTGGCACCAGCTGTCCCTCCCCAGGGCCAAGTCTGCAGAGCCTGCCGTGTGCGTGAGAGAGACCGTTTGGCTCTGCGGGCGGCAGGTGGGGGCAGCGGCTCTGCAGCCAGGCGTGGAGGCCGGCGGGCAGCCGCCGAGGTCGGCTAGGTAGATTCTCCATGGTTACCGCGGTTTGTAACTCTGCAGGACATCCTTTCCCCGCTGATGGCCACTCGGACGCCATTATGGGTCTGCATGCTTCCAGCTCTGAGCCAGATGGAGGTGGAATGTTCTCCGCTGAGACCTCCCTGCCCGGCATCCAGGGGCCTCCATCTGAGCCAGCCCTGGCCCCATGAGGCCCCTCACTACTGAGGGACCGTGTCTCTGAGCGTTGCAGCCCATAAGTGGGGCCTTACCCTCCCTTCTTGGGGTACTAGCCATTGGGCACAGAAGCAGACTGTCAAGAGTCCTGTCCCCTCTTTGGGGCAGGGGCTCCGGGGCTCAGAGGTCTCACCTCCCCAGACCTTTCCCGTGTCTTCCTCACCATGCAGTCCAGCAGAGGCTTGGGCCCACAGGAAGCCCCAGCCCAGATGCGGGCCAGCCTCAGCGGTAGGCGGGCTCCTGTGGCAGAGACACGGCTCCAGGCCTCAGCCTCAGGGGAGCAGGGGTCGGGGAGAGGGGGCTGGCAAGGATTAGGCCGAGAATAGCAGATTTCATGTCTGGTCCCATTCGCAGCCACGTGGATGGGCAGGAGGTCTGTGATGGATGAGTGATGTCTGCCGTGCTGGTGAGCGAGGCGCTGCGGCCTGTTCGCTACGTTTCACTATGTCATCTAGTCCAAGTGTCGTGTTGGCCAAGGCCAAACTAGAAGACAGGAGCAGGGTTCCCTGTCCTGAGACGACAGGCCGCTGTGGATGGCATGGGTCCTGGGCAGGGGGCTTGCAGGCCCCCGCGTCCTCGCCTGGGGCACAGCTGGTCGAGGCTAAGTGGTTTCTCATTCCTCTCTCCCCTTCCCCCAGCTGGGAGCGTCCACCCGCCCACCACCAGTATGGCAACGTCCTCGCAGTACCGGCAGCTGCTGAGTGACTACGGGCCACCGTCTCTCGGCTACACTCAGGTATGGCAGAGGGGAGCTCTGGGGGTGGCCTGAGCGCTGAGGGGATGCGCTCCCCACTGCCCAGGCGGGCGCTGGTGGGAGAGGAGTGACGGAATGGAGCAGCCCTCTGGGCTTCCTCAAGCCGAGGCCTTGGCCGGGCTCATGATCAAGACTCAAGCCTCAGAACAGAGGGGCGGCAAGGCGTTTATGGGGGG
Organism: Eidolon dupreanum; assembly: GCA_028627145.1. Taxonomy (NCBI): domain Eukaryota; kingdom Metazoa; phylum Chordata; class Mammalia; order Chiroptera; family Pteropodidae; genus Eidolon; species Eidolon dupreanum. The sequence goes on along the minus strand of CM053510.1, from coordinate 104,911,006 downwards.
CACTGAGAGAAGAGACGAGGTGGGGGGGCCAAGGAAGGCCGGAAGCCCCGAGAGCTACAGTTCCTGTTTGGGCCACCATCTCCTGTGTGTCTTTTGTGGGACTCCTCGTGCCTGATTCCTGGGGAGGGCGGGCCTGGCCTTGACTTGGGGTGGGATCTGGGACAGAGGAGGGGGGATGTGCCCCACGAGGCCACGGCCCTAGCGCAGAGAAGGACAGGCCCACGTCCTGACGGAGTCGAGATGCGTTTCATCAGGAGCCAGTGGCCCTGGCAAGGCCACTTGGGTTTGTCCCTGGTTCCACCACTTGTGAGACGCGCCCCCTGGCGACCCTGCTGGGCCTCGGTCAGCGCGGTGGCGCGAGCATCGCTGGAGGCAGGCCCTGCTGCGGCCGCAGCCACACCGCGGGGCCAGGGGACGCGGCGCCCGTGGTCGCCAGCGGCGGGATTCCCTGCTGTGGCCGGAACTCTGCCGCGTTCCGAGGTCGCCGTGGGGGCTGTGCCTGGGCACGAGGTGGCGGCCGCCCGCCATGCCGCGCCAGGCCGCGCTGTCGCCGGAGGAGAGGCGGGCGCGGGACCGCCTGCAGACGCGCCGGCGGCGGGAGGACGCGCCGGGGCGCGGCGCCGCGGCCGCGAGGCGCTGGCGCGGGCCGCGCGAGGGGGACCGCGGCGCGGCGGAGCCCGGGCCGGGCGCGAGGCGCGGCCGCGAGGCCCGGAGGCGCAGGCGGCGCAGGCGGAGGGAGGAGCAGGCGAGGGCCGAGCGGGGGCCGCGGGGGCCGGGCGTCTGGGGCGCGGGCGGGTGGCTTACGCTCGTTCTGGGCTCTGTCCGGGTGGTCGCTGGTGGCTTTTGTCGTCCTGCTGACCCCAGGTGTGGCCTCCGGCCTGTTCACTCGCTCTGCACCCTCAGTCCCCTGCTCACACTCGCTCACCCACCGGGTCCTAGGACATTCTGGGTGAACCTTTCTTGTCGATAACCAACGTTTGAGATGGTGAAAGAGCCTTCTGGAGACTGCGGGTGGTTTCCGTGGGCGAACGAGGACAGCAGAGGGCCACCTCCCTGCTCTGTACCTGTCCCTCAGAGGGGACATGCCTGGCCCCAGCGGAGGCAACGACTCCGGGCCAGGCTGCCCTGCCCCCGCCACCCTGGCCGCCGTGGGTCGTGGTGGGGTTCTGCCCATGGCACCGGAGCCCCGCGGGGTTCAGTCCGTCTGAACCCTTTTACTTCTGATTCTAGGGGACTGGGAACAGCCAGGTGCCACAAAGCAAGTACGCCGAGCTGCTGGCCATCATCGAAGAGCTGGGGAAAGAGATCAGACCCACCTACGCGGGCAGCAAGAGCGCCATGGAGAGACTAAAACGAGGTGAGTCCGGGGCCCGGGCTCCCGGCAGGTGGCACCTCGTGCGGGGTGACCCCGAAGCACTGGCCCGTCTGTCACTCCTGGGGAAGATTTCCTAGGGACTTTGTTGGGGGGAGTCCCTGTTGTCACAGGGGCTCCTGTTTTGTTGAGTCACCGTCGGAGGTGCGGGCATCAGGCGGGGTGAGCGGCTCTGTGGGATGTGGGCCTGGGGTCCGACGGGAAGGGCGCGGCGGCCACTTGTCCTTAGATGGCTTCCAGGCAGCCCGGCCAGCGAGCCTTGCCCGCCCGCCCTGCGTGCTGCCACCTGCTTTGAGGAGGACTCTGGAGCTCCGCCCCATGCCGGCTCTGCTCCTGGTGGCTGTCTCCGGCCCGGGGGGTGTGGGTCTGTCCTCTACTAGGGGGGAGTGAGAACTCTTTGAAGTCTTTCATGGTTGACGGGGGAGGGCGGGTGGGAGGAGGAGATCAGAGAAAAAGTGACTCACGTGAAGATGTGACTGACCAGCTGATTCCAGAGGAAGTGAAATCGTTCGTTACCTCGTGAAGTAAAGGCGGAAGGGGGGAAGGCATTTCTATTTCAGAAGGTGGCAGTTCAGAGCACCGTGGCCTACGTGTGAATTCAAGTTTAGGAGGGATTTGGGTTCTTAAAAGGCTGAGAGAGGCAACTTTGGAGAAAAAGGAGAGAGGAACCTTCTTCAGGTACAAACCTAAGGCGCAAAGTTGGGGGGCGGGGCGCTGTTGAGGCCGTGACTCCTGACAGGCCAGGCTGGGTGGGGACAGGCTCCGTGGGCCAGGGGCTTTGCCGGTGTTTAGGAGGCCCCTGTGAAGGCTGACTGCAGAGCTGTGCCGGGCGACAGCAGGCCTGGCGTGCGGAGCGGGACCGGCAGTTGGAGGCTGAAGAGGGCTTGGGGGGCTGCGGAGCACAACCAACCCAGCCTGGGGGCGGCGGGCATTGCTCTGCTGCTGGCTGCCGTTTGGACTCGGGAAGCAAGGCCAGCCCTGGTGACTGGCGTGCCAGTCACCAGATGGGAATCCCTGGGAAGATGCTGAACCCCAAAGTCTAACAGGCGATCTGTAGTCACCCCCAAAATTCAGTCGTTCAAGTCAGCACACAGATATACACCTGGTGACCACTCTGGGCACGTCCTGCGTGAGCTGCTGGTCCCACAGTCACCCTGACTAACAGCCGAGCCCAGGCTAGCTCAGTGTACGGCATAGCAAGGCGACAGGGTCACAGGGTGCCAGGAGTCAGGTGCATTGTCTATATAGGTCAGCAAACTGCAGTCGATGAGCCAAGAATGTTTTCTATGATTTTTAATAGGGAAAAAATTATGATCTTTTGACACTTGAAAATCATGTGAAATTCAGACCTCCACGTCCGTGAGGGTTTACTGGCATGCAGCCACACCCCCTGCTAGGCAGCGTCTCTGGCAGGTTTCGTGGCAGTGTCTGGCCCTTTGTAGAAAAAGTCTTCTGAAGCACGGAGAGATAAGACTTGTATGGTATAGACGCCTAAGGGACTTGGGATGTCATTCCCATTGCCCTCTGGGAGTAATCTCGGAATAGATTCTTGGTGTCCAGTAAAATGAGATCAGTATTCCATGAAGTTGAGTAGAGGCAAAACCATGGAGAGGAAAGATGGGGAGAGTAACAGGGCAGGAGATGCTCAGCCACCCTGGGGGCGGCACGTCGCAGCAGGCCAAGGTGGGATGTAGGTGGCCAGTCGTCATCTTGCACCGCATCACGTGCAGGCCACTGGACATTGTCAAGCCCTTTGTAGAATTTAGAAGCCAGAGAAAAATAACCATTTGAAGGCGTGAAGTCTCCAGAGAGGGTCAGGCTTAAAGACACGTCCTTGCGTCATCTAGATGCTAACTAACACAGTTACTGCAGTCATGTCATGAACAGAGAGGTGCTGGCTGTCCCCGAGGGCAGGAGGATGTTATTTGTTAGGGCTTCGAGAGCTGGGATGGGGTGGGTGTTGGTGCGTTTCAGACCGCCTGGGTGCTCGGGTGCTGGGTGATTTGGATGCAGGTCCCGAGTTCCACACCAGTGTGAGGGTTTTCCAGCTGGTGGTGAAAGGACCCTCTTCTGGAAGGTTCCCAGCCTCTGTCTTCTCTTCCAGGCATTATCCACGCTAGAGGACTGGTTCGGGAGTGCCTGGCCGAAACGGAGCGGAACGCCCGGTCCTAGCTCCCTCGATAACACAGGTTTTCCATCTTCTTCCAAGAAGTTACAGCTCATCTCCCCTGCTCAGATGAAACTGTTTTCAGAATGGTGACAGTTTTGTTTCCCCTCCCCGGGTCCCTCCCACGGCTCATTAGGCTCCGAACCTACAGTCTCTAAGATCGAGAAGACATTTTGCAGTTGATTAGGATTTACATTTTAAATAGGAACTACCCAGGGTTTTTTTTGTTCATTTTTTTTTTTATTATTCTTTTTTTTTATGCATTGGTTCAAAAGATGCACGTAAAGTTACTTATCTCACAGCAAACTGTAGTTTGCCTCCAAAATACCAGTGTTTATCTTTGAACACATTTATATTACCCGGATTGTCCGTTTCTTTTCATAAGTTAGTACAACTCTAAGAGTTTTGTTTTCAGTGCACAAATAGCACGCTTCACCTAGTAGCCAGTCCCGTTTGCCGTACAGTATAGATTCTGCTTAATGTGACTTCTTTTTGCTTAAGCATTTGCATGACTGTTAGTGCTTTGAAACCGATTTTTTGAAATGCACAAGTTATAAATACAAAAGAAAGAGCAACTCATCAAACCTAACCTAACAAGGACCCCTGAAATTTTTCCTAAGACTGTATGTAGATTTCAGTTCTGCCCTTCCCGTAAGTTGACCCAAACATCTGGAAGAAAATGACTAACACTGTTTGCATCTTTGTATGTATTTATTACTTGATGTAATAAAGCTTATTTTCATTAACAATTTGTATGAAGATGTGGGTTCCTTGAATCAAGTGGTATTTTAAAAAACAGCTCCTTAAGGGGAGGTGGGAGAGACCTGTCAAAGGTAGATATTTTCCCTCCTGATTCAAACATTTTGTGTGATGATGTCATTAGCACGAAGGGCTGGGAGAGTGTGATTCTGGTCAGAAGGCAGGGTCGTGGGAAGCTGCACCGCGGTGCATTTTGCCTGCAGTGGCCTTATGGGTACACCAGGACAGGAAGCAAAGCAATAGTGACAGCAGTTACTAACCCCCTCCCACCGTATTTGCTGAGTGCTACAGGAATCTTTTTCAAACAAAGCAGTCACCAAACTTAGACCAGCTGCTTCATCTGGTGCTCACCGGAGTTACCTGCTTTGGCACCGGGTAAAACGCCAGGTTACGCTGGATGTGTTGAGAATCCGCGTGGTCGCCGCCATGCCTTCCCACGGGATTTTGAGGTAATTTTTACTCTGCACCTTAGGCACTGAGCCCCGTGCACTGAGGGCTCACTCACCTTGGCGAGGGCTACAGTCAGTTGCGCATGCACAAGGCAGTCCCAGCCGTGACAGGGATAAGGCCGTGGGAGCGGGTCCTAGGAGGGGGCTTGTCCGTGGCTACATGATAGGAAATTCAACAAGGTACAAGACGGACGGAAGCCACTGCCCATCCTGTGCACCTTGCCCGCTCTCCTGGTCTAGTGTACACTGTGCCAGGTATGTTACCTGCTGCCTTGAGTAGGCGAGGGGCCACTCACTGCCACCACAGGACTAGATGGCCTTGTGTTGAATGCTTAAGCTCTCAGCAGGTCACTCTAAGGTGAGAGGAGCTATAATTGGCTGCTTCAAACTTTTTAAAACATTTTTTAAACTTTTTGGGCAAGGCAACCCTTGGTTGACCTCACAGATTATAAGGACCTTGTCACCTTGCAATCCTTTTTCATTTTTTATGCCCACAGCACCTGGTCTTCCTAGGTGGCCTCCCATCCAAGTACTCACTAGGCCCGACCCTGCTTAGCTTCTGAGATCAGACGAGATCAGGAGTGTTCAAGGTGGCGTGGCCGTAGACTGTAACTGGCTGCTTTAAGGGTAAGTGCATGTGGATGTGTGCCTGCTGAATGGGCTGAGGCAGCCCTGGGTCTGACGGTGGCTTTCTCACCTGGGGCTTTTCCCTGCTTGTTTTATGTGTGGACTCCGGGTGTGCCCTATGCCAGGCTATTAACTATGCCTAACATAACCCCACACAGTTTTAAGGTCAAATCCAGCAAATTCTCAAACAAATCAGGCTTCTGGAACCTCATCTCTTATAAATCTACTTGTAAATCTGCCTACAGGGAACGATACATGTATTTCCACATCAGAGAGGTTACGTGGCCACATAGTCTAATCAGTTAACAGGGAAATGAGGAAATAACTTACAAATTTGCAAAGCTTTTACATCAGTTTTCTTTTATTCTCTTAACCTGACATGAAGCTCACTGATATCTAAGTATCACTGAACAATGACCTCCCAGTGGATGACAAGGTGGCACTAAGTGCTATTAATGTTTGTTTCAATTCCACAGTTCTCCATAAAAATGGACCACATTAATACTTAAAAGAAATGTTTATTTCTAACCTTTGATAATAAAGTAAGATACAATCACATAAATGTACAGCTGAAAGAATTAAGGTGACTTCCTTCTAACTACTGCCCAGGTCCAGAAACAACTGTCAGCCACCCAGGAACCCCTCCAAGGACCAGTTCACAGTGACAACCCTTTCCCTGCCCCCAGAGCAGCCACTCTCCTTCCTCTTACAGTGCCTTCACTGTATTTCTTTCAGTTTAACTCTAGAAGTGTGCAACTCTTCACTGCGGTTTCATCTGCCGCTGAAAAAATGTCCCGTGTCTTAAACCTGTGAGGCGTCGGGCTGACCACTGCCAGCCGCCCCCTGGAAGGGCCTGGCGGACTTCAGTCAGTCTGCACTGCTCTCTCTGTGGACGTTTTTGCTCGATTCCCAGAGTTCTTTTAGTAGTTTCTTTTTCTCTAGGGTTTCCTTTGCTCTTTTTTTCCTTTCTTGCTTTTTTTTCTCTGCTTCTCGTTTTTCTTTGTAAATAGGACTGTTTTCGCCATTGTAGAAAACGTCCACTTTCTCCTGTAGGATTTTCCGGGCTAGCTTTCTGTTTTGGTCGACGGACCTCGTCTGATGGCACTGTGAGAGAGAATATTGTGCAATGTGAAATCGGGACAGGACCTCAGGGATCATAAAGCAACCTAGTCACTTTACAGTACAGGTGGGGACGGGCCCGAGAGGCAAAGCCACTCGTCAAGAATCCCAGCGAGTCAGGGACAGGACGAAGGCCATACCCTCTCCTGCCTCTCTGCCCAGCGCTGTCCCACACTCCAGCTGTATCATGTGGCTTTCACTGTGACTGTTCACAGGAGTGTTGTTTTGTTTACAAGTAATGGTAGCCTTCAAGTAAGTTAAAGTCTCAAAAAGTATTTTGAAAATAACTGGTATGTCTACCTTGTGGCCAAGAAACAGGCACTTCGCACCATTTATAAATGTAAAAGTGTCTGAGAGAGGGAAGCAGCATCTTATTCTGTCAACCACAGACAGCGGTTGCTACGTAGTACCTTAGTAGGACAGGCAAGTGGCCTGCAAAGCTCGCTCCTGAAAAATTCCGTGGAGGGAGTTAGGGGGAAAGAGCAGCACTAAAAGTGAACCTGGAGAAAGTTATATCAGGCTCAACAAATTACGTCAAGTCTCGCAATTTTATTTGTTGCTCATAATGACACTTGTCCAAGGAGGAAAAGAGATTGAGGTTTTAACCGATAGGCTCTTGGCTGAAACCCGGCGGTGAAGACGAGCTGCCAGGCGTTGCGGGCTTGGGGTTTGGTCTCGCTGACCCCCGGCGCTGGGCAGGTGTCTTAACCTCTCTGGGCCTCGGATCCCTCATCTGCACCAAGACGGAGAGAATGAGCGCGGGCTCGTTCAAACAGAGTCTGCGCGTGCGAAGCTGCTCGGGGCCGCGCGTGCGTGACGCAGAGGCGCGTGGCACGCGGGGACCCCGTCCTGCGGCCGCTCTGGCGGTCCGGCCGCAGCGGCGCGGGGTGCACGGCCGGCACAGCGGCGCCGGCACAGCGGGCGGCGGGGGAAGGCGCTGCGCCCTGGCCCGGAGGCTGCGACTTGCTGAGGCCTGGCGGCGCTCGGTTCAGAGACCGGAGTTGTGCACGGAGCAGGAAGACCCCCGCGGGCAGCGGCGCACGGCTCGTGGGCTGAAAACGGGTTGCCTCCGTTTCCTCAGGCCCAGAAGGTAGGTGTCACTGACATTTACCAAAGGGACACGGAGGCTGTGGCCATCTCAGTTAACCAGCCGGTCACGGACGGCTGAGGCTGCCAGCGGACAGTCCTGCCTGCCTGCCGCCCGGGCTGGCACCCACGGCATGCCCGGCAGCCTGCCCAGCTCCAGGGCGCCAGACCCGGCTCCAGAGGGCCCTGGACGGAGGCTCGGGGCACCGGCTCTGCCGGACCGACGGCGTGGGCAGGGACGGGGTGCGCAGCGCCCTCTAGTGTCCGGGCCAGGATGAACGTTTCCACCAACCATCACTTTCACTCAGGGGCCATCTAAGCCATTTAAAACCAGTGACTCGGGGACCACGCTCCCCCCACCCCAAGCCTCTCTACCTTGACGACGAGGCCGGAGGGGACGTGCTTCAGCACCACGCAGTTGCTGGTTTTGTTGGTGGCCTGGCCCCCCGGACCATGCCCTTTCACAAACTGCTCTTCAAGTTCTCTCTCGTCCAGGGCAAGCAGAGCAGGGCGGTCCTTCTTGCCGGCCACCTGGATGGGAGTGACTGCTGTTCCGGGGGACAGTGTCGGCCTCCCCACGCGCCAGAGGCCCCACGGCCCTGGGCACATTCTGGCCAGTGGGGCAGGAAAGCGAAAGCAGCCCGAGGCACTCATGCTTGCTCCGGACCTGAGTCAGACAAAAAGACGGGCTTTCGGGGACACTTCTGGCTGACGCAACCTTTACAGGCCAGTTCGGACGATGCCCGCTCGTGCCGGGGAGTGGAGACCCCACGTCTGGCCACGCACACCTCTCCGGCCTGCCATCGGTTGCAGGGTTCCACAGTACAGGCCTTGCCGGCTGACAAATATTTTCTTAGAGCAAAAATATCTTCAACACGCCCTTGAGGTGCTGTTTTCTCAGGAAGGAGAGGTTTCGAGTGTGAAGTTCAGAAGAACAGGGCTGTAATTTGATTAAAGAAATATTAAATAGTACATCGAGCAGAAATTAGGGTCAAGTGACATTATGTAAACCTGGGAGAATCTTTGGAACCAAGTGGTAGAGACGACAGTATGCGATCGTCTGTTTTATAGCTGGGCTTAAACAGTCTGACATAGTAAATATCACTATCAATCAATGTCATGATTGTTGTATTTTAATGTTTCCAGTTTCAAGGGTTTGAATAGGAACATCTGTTCCCTCAGACGCACTGCCAATAACACGCTCCAACTGGAACTCGTCATCAGAACTGCCAAACCAATCGATTTTTATTATTAAGGAGCCTGTGAGGTTCAAAGTACCACACGAGGTCCAGAGAGAGACACGAGGTGAAAAAGAGCTAGACTCTGTCTTCGGGGAGCCCACAGCCTAGTCCAAGAAGAGACAGGCAAAAGGAAAGCGGTATTTAACAGTAAGATTTAAGTAACTGCTTGAGAGGTAGCGCGAGGCTGAAACGTCTTGGTTGACAAATGAACGGTATAGAGACGAACAGCTGTGAGGCCGTGAACCCCACAGACCTTTACGACTTTCAGGGGTGGGGGGGGTGGCGAAGACAGAAGGGTCTGAAAGGTGTTCCTTCTTTTCGAAGATGCTCCCCGTGTGAACGGGGGCGAGTCACAACCTAGGCTGGTCTCCCTACCTGGAAAACGGGTGAAGCAGCCCTTCTCCACCCACCCGACCCAGGCTTGAGGATCTGAGAAAAGTGTTCTGGAAAGGGCTTTGCTCATAACTTCAGAGGCACAAGACTGGTTTTCAGCAAAATCCCTGTCACCCAGTGGATTATGGCAACTACGAATGTGCCACTTTTTTATGCTTCTGGATCGAGGATTACGTAGGCACTAAAAGCATGCGGCTTCTTTTACCATCTTCCTATGGCGCCTCTAAGTAGCTTCTTTCACCATTGGAAACATTGTAAATTCCAGCTCTAAGACAGGACTGGCGTCTAAGTCAAAAGTATGTGACCGTTCACCCTGCGATGTCCCTAGGTTTGCTCTTAGCCCTGAACCTTTCACCCACTGTCCATGTTGACTGCTGACGTCTACAGAGCCCACACCTGCCTCCAGGTAAGCCTGGAGGGGCCCAAACACACGCACACACAGGCCAAGGCGTTGCTTCTTTGTAAGTATGTGCATTTTCTGTTCCTTTAAATCTAGGTGTCTGTCTTAGTAATCGGTACAGCTGCTGCTGAGATGACACTGGCCCTTTTTAGAATGACAACACAGTAGTCTTCATCCCTATCCCTACCGTGTCTATGGAAAACATACTTTCCAAGCCTTATGATGATGCTAGTTTTCAATTCTGTGAGTGACTCTGGTCTACACTCGTGTCTTCTTTGTGAAAAGTCTGATGTTCAGAATGTTCTGTCAGTCTCAGAGGGTGATAATTGAGGTGGTGTCGTAAGGTGCTCCATGGCTGTGAAGGGGTATATTTTGAAACGGAGTGTGCCCGTGAAAATGGTACTTTACAAATTGATTTTGTTTATCATGTATGAAATATTTCAAGGGCAGTCTCAGGAAAAAGAGATAAACAATAAACCCAGGCACTTTCCCTGAAGTCTCCACAACAAAAGACCCCTCCCCTTTAAATGGTTCCATGGAAGAGACCACACGGTGCCCAGAACTTCCCTTCCCTTGTTTCTGCTTTTGATCCACAGAACAGAATTCCTTTGTGTATCAGACAGCGTCTAGCCCCTGGATTAGATCCGTAATGGAGCCCAGGGCCTCTCCTGGGGCTTCTCTTCCGCTGGTTAGTAAATCTGACTGGCAGGACAGCCCTGGGATACAGCGCAGTGACAAAGAGAGGAAGCAAGTCTGAGAGCAGGCGAACCCCGGACAAAGGGTGGAGAGGAAGGCGCTTTTATCAGCTGCTTTGCCATCAGTCCGCTGTTCCAGATCTACCTTTCTGTCCTAGTTCAGAGCTGGCCCGCACACCGGAAGGTCTCCCACCCGACTGGAGTTCAAGGCTGCTCTGTGTGACGGCTAATTCCAACGGCCAACCAGACGATTCTAAATACGATTCTAAATACCGTTAGCATCTCCTGGAGCTCTGGCCCTACTCCAAGGACGACTAAAAATGACAAACACACCCATGGTTCCACTTCCCCAAAGCCCAGAGAAGAATACAGATTGGATTTCGGTTTTTGTGATTCCCACAGAACCACCTAAAGTCTTTGGGGAAACAATAAAAGTGGCTCAAATTAGAGCTCGTGGTGACATTGAAAGAGAAAAAAACATGGTAACGAGGGGTGCTGGAAAGGGGAGACCAGCGGTCATGGCAGCTTTGCTCCAATTCCTTCTGGGAGTGGGAGCTCCAGCTCAGGGCTGGCTCTGCACCCTGACTTCCCGTCAGCTCTGCTCTCACATCGATGACGGCTCCCGCCTAACGAGCCGACAGCGGTTTGGGGGTAAAGCCTCTCATTGTCTGAGTCCCTTCCCACCTGGTCAAGTCAGAGGTGACAGCTGTCAGGCCTCTACAAAAGGGAACTTCATTTGTTCAGTGATACTCTCAATATCTACTGTGAGCCAGGCAGGGGCCTCCGGGAGCCCAAGGGGCCTGCAGTATAAAGGAGAAATTAAGACGTCCACAAACATGGTACAGGCCACAGCCCGGAATGGGTGACCCGCTGCAGAACGGTGGTTCTCAGACTTCCCTATGCCCCCGGGTCACCCGGGGGGCCTGTTATGGGGACTTGAACCTGAACCTGCTCGCTTTGGGCACCTGTCTTCTTGACCTGGGCCCAGCGGGCACACAGTCCCTCCCCGGCTTCCATAATTGGCCCAAACCAGGACGAGCGTCTGGCCACACAGAGGGCATGTGGAGCTCCGGGCTGTGGCTGTGACCAGAGCAGAGTCACCGACCAAAATCGGACGCGTGAGGTGAGGCGGGTCCCACCAACAGCTCTAATGCTCTGGAGTGGAAGTGGTTTGGTTACTGCGGTCCTCTCGCGTCTGAGAGAGAGGACATCTGAACCTAGTTTCAGGAAGGCACAGGATTCCAGGCTCTGGACGCGCCTTCTGGAAGCCATGTGCCTAAAATTCACCGTTTGACTATTTTTTAAGGAAGGGAGAGGACTAGCTTCTCTTAGCTACAACTTTCATGGTGCATCGGCCTTGCAAGAACATCGTAGCAAGTAACTAAAGGAACGGGTGAGGTTACTGGAAATGGGGTGCTTAGGGAAGATGGTTTTCAAGTTTCAGGTGCAGATAAATCCCCCGGGGGCCTTGCTGGGTGGGATCCTGGTTCATTAGGTGTGCGGGGGGTGGGGGGCGGGAGGGGGTGCTGAGACTCTGCATTTCTAACAGGTTCCCAGCGAGGCCGTTGCTGCTGGTTTGGGAACCACACACATGGACGGTCACAGCTATGGGCTTTGAGCAAGGACACCACCCGAATCTTGGCTCTCAGCATTGTCTGAGTGCTGGGTGAGGGCCGCAGGACCAGATGGCAAAGGTGGAGACGGGGAAGGTACAAGGGAGAGGGATGGGTGGGAAAGGAAAATACTTAGAGAAAAGAATTAAGTGAATATTGATTCGAGCTAATGGAGAAGGTGCAGTGGTAACAAGGGGACTGAGAAACCGGGTCATCAGAACACTGAAAATGTTGGTTTCTATGGCGTTAAGGTTCTAGAACAGTGTCCAACACAGGCACAATGCAAGCCGCACGTGAAATTCTGAATTTTCTAGTAGTCACACTAAAAACAGTAACAAGAAACGGATGAAATTAATTTTGACATATTTACAAAATACATTTATTTTAATATATTAACTTACTACATCCAAAATGTTGTTATTTCAACCTATAATCAAGATAAAAATTATTGATATTTTAATTACGCTTTTTATATGATGTCTTCAAAATCTGGGGTGTATTCATGCTCACGACATGTCAGTTTAGACTAGCCACACGTGCTGCCGCACTGCACGGGGGAGCTCTAGAATCTTCTACTCAGAGTGAGGAACGAAGGCTCTCAGGCCCCACCCCAGGCCTCCAATGTGAGAACCTGCATTTCAGTCAGATTCTTGGGTGATTCAGGGGCATGTTCCCAAAGTTTGAGAAGTGCTGGGCTGGAACACAGGAATTAGCAAGTTCTCCCAGCTTACGGATACTTGTTTCTCCCTCCCCGATAAGAAGATAAAATGACAGGTCGCAAAACAACAACCTGATTGACAGCGAAGGACCAAACACAGAGGAGCATGAACAGACTGATGTGCGATGCTGCAGCTTTAAAAAGACAAAATGGCCAGCTGATGGCACCAGAAGCTAAGCGAGAGCAGAATGGTTTTCCGAGAAATGCTTAATAACCATTCATTCGTAGGTGCCTTTCTCTACCTTTCACATCCGGCTCACCCCGTTCTAGTCGTCTGACATGCTGATGAGGGCTGGACACCTCCCCGAATAGAACCCGTGTGGCTCAGGCTTGAACCGGACCGCGTCCTTTCCGAGGTGTGGGGTTTACATGGAAGATAAAAGCACCTTTGACCCACAGGAAGTGTTTATAGAGAATCATTTCTCAAGTAAGACAAGCATAATAGATTGAGCAGGAAATGCGGAGCTGTTATCTTTGATTTTGAGGGACAAGAAGAGACTATTCTGTGTCTGCTCTGAATTTAACAGGTTTACTGCTGCTCAGTTCAAGAGACAACTAATGAAGTAGATAAGGAGAACAGCTTTCAATTCATACGATACCAACATCCTGTTCAGTTTTTTTTTTTTTTTTAACAAAACTTTGAATCCACAGAGAATTACACCTGTGCTATTTGTGGGCATCACCGTGATTGTCTTCTATTTATGGCATCTAACAGGAACTTTATAATTTATCGCCTACGCTATTAAAATAAGACAGGAACACATATAAAAGCAGCAATAACACTCTATATTTTCTCCGAAAAGCCTCGATTGCCATAACAATGCCTTGTATTTGTTTAGGACTTATAAATGTTTTCAAAGCACTTTCAAATACGTTATCCCGTTTGATACGAATAAAGAAGCAATGCATACTACGTAGGTTATTTCAGGAAGACTTATCTGGGAAGAACATTAGGTAGTCCATTTTGTAAACTCAATTTATTCTTTCTACAGCTTGTTTCTTTACCTTTCATACCATCTCCAGATCTGTTCTTCCACAGCTCCCTAAAGTGTCAGCTCATTTTCCTCAACTTCCTTTTGGCTCTCCTCACCTGTTTGTCCCTGAAAAGCCATACTGCTTTGTAGTCAGTGTGACCTGCGTTCACGTCTGGACCCAGTGATTTACTCACTATGCAACTCTGGTCATTTTTCCTCATCCATAAAATGGAGGTAATGCCGCCTAGAGTGAGAGAAAAATTGTACATGTTGCCCCAAATGTAAAGCAATTAGCACTCTGGATTCCTAAACTGTAAAACTCAGGGACCACTGACTAACGCACCACAGATGGTGGTCTCACCCCACAAACTCAATCTACAAAATGATTATTTCTTAGATTTTTGTTTTAGAGCTCAGAGTGAAAGGGCTTCTAGAACAGTGACCAGCTAATTATTTTACTTGGTGTGGTCCCATTTAAGAAGTACTCGGAAACCATGAAATTACCAAAGACATGCTGTTTGATGAGGTCATAATTGTGGTCTACGTAAGCAGGTGCCAAAGAGAAAATTATGATGCCAAGAATACAGCTTGACATCCCAGCAGGTTCAAATGGAAAGATGAAGTCACCTTCATCAAAGCAAGTCCCGGTTTAAACATAAAGATCTATAGGAATTATCTAATATAGTAAGAAAATTCAGGACAGGAAAGGTGAAAAAAACTCACATTTAAATGTATACCTGATCATTTCCTTCCATGTATAATGGCTAAACTATAGATGGAAAGTTTTAGACTTGTCTTTTGCTGTGGAGAACAATCCTCCTTCCCTATGACAAACTATTTGCATATAAAAATCAGTGACACAAAGTAACATCCTGGTTCACAGACACCACATTTCTGAAGCCGTTAGCGGCCACTAGATGAGCAGTTATACTTAATACATTTACTGGAATTTCTGAAGCTTTACCTCTTCTATATTCATAAGTAACTTCTATGGGCTCTAAAAACTACTTTTTTAGCTGTTTATAAAGCTTTGAAAAAGGCATTTCTTCTCTCCAGTCCAATTAGTTATTAAAGGTAATTTCCACTCTGAAGTTTTTTAAATTAAGACTCTCCTGAAGAGCTTCATCTAAGTTAAGACATATATTGTGAGCAACCTTGCCAAAATATTTCACTGCATCTGTTGGTTAACAAGATAACGGGGTTAATCAGAATACTAGAATAATATTAAGACATTAATAGATAAAAAAAAAAAAAACCTACCTAAAATCACACTGCCAACAACAAAAAACAAAACAGACACTCTCAAACTGATCAGAGTTCATCTGAGATTTTAGACAAAGTGATGGTCCTCTGCCTCTTGCACAGTTAGGAACTAATCTAGTATTACTCGCTTTGGGGTTAATATTTTTCTTGTAAGGAAACACCTCTTTCTGTGGAGCTATCTCAGGAATTCACATTTCTTAATTTTTCTGTGAGTGCAAGATTCTACACTGTCTCAAATAACAGATTTTGTGATTAACTGAAACTAATGATAAAACTGCCAGGTTTTTTTTTTTGTGGATTTGAAATATGTTTGCCGAAAATAGAGCCATGTATTTATAAATAATTCGATTTTGCATAGATATTATATGAACATAATAATATCGATTGGTGGTGTAACACAATTTGGGGTGGGTAGGTTCAATTTGTTTAAGCTTGAAATCTTCCATACACGGAGGGGTTTGGGATAGAGATGGAATTTTTACTGATGAAACATAATTGTTGGGTATTCTTAGGAGGCTCAGATGAGATGAAATGCCTCCTGGTAGATCTGTTATTCCAAGGGCAAATACATCTGCGTCCTGGCTTCTCAGGCACATCTAAATGATAGGCAAAGCCCCTTTCTTGTGGGCTCAGGACACCTGGGGGGAAATCTAAGAGCTGGAAGTACCTTCAAAGTTAATTAGTCTGAAGAATGTGGACTGAATAGTGAGAATGAGATTGCCTGGGGGCCCACAGGGAGAGACGGGTATTTCTGGTCCTTCGAAAGATCTGGCAAGAGCAATGCTGACACCGACAACATGGGAGGCCGGAAACAGCCCTAATGAATGCTAAGCGCAACACTAGGCTCTGCTGAACAAGTAAGTGAAGATCATTCCATTTGTCCATGGGTCTTGATGACACTGTTTTCTCCAGGGTAGTGGGCTTTCCTCCCCGTCGCCCCCTCAAGTCCTTGAAGAACCCCAGGGCCGACCCATAGCAGCCTAGAGTAAATTAGGTCCAGGGAAAACTTAGTTTGGGAGTCTGAACCGACTTCACCTCAAAGCCAGCAGGGCCTCACGTCAACTTGCGCGACTTATGGTCGCAAACCAAGAAACTCAAGGCGTCCGGGTTCCTAGCCCTCTCTACAGAGCCCTTGACAATCGTGGGCAACCGAGTGGGTGCCTGGCTTCTCCGCGGACACTTACCTGGCCCCAGGTTTGGCCTCCGCCCCCAAAGACCTGGGGGAACCAGAACCACCGCATTAGACGGATCGCAATCGCGATCTCGACTCTGCGCACGCGCTGTACTCCAGTCGTGGCTTCCCTCACCAGCGCGAGGCTCATTCTTACCAACTGCGCATGCGGGAAGCTGAGGGCTCCTTCGCACGTAGCACCCAGAGAGCCAATCAGACGAGAGGACCTGACGGCAGCCCCGCCTCCTCCCGGTTCCCAGGCGTCGGACCGCCCTCTTCTGCATAAACTGCGGGAAGGGAAGGGGGAGGTCGACGCGCGCGCCGCGGCGCGGCCGTCTCCGCCCCCTTCCGAGCAGCCAATCGCAGGCCAGACGCCGGGCGCGCGCACGGTCCCTGGAGTTTAACGGTCGCGAGAGGAGCTCGCCCGACCCTGAGTTGAATCGGCAGTGGGAGCGGCGGCCAGGTAAGCGGCCGCACGCTTGCGGGGAGCTGCCGGTCGTGGGGGACGGGGGCCGAGACTTAGAAGACACGGTCTTGGCGGAACCCTGCATATGCGCCTGGGCTTAGGGCGGGGGAAGACCGCGGCCACCGGACACCACCCTACCACAGCCCTCGGGCGTGTGGGGGCTTCGCCTGCAGCCGTGCGCCTTTTCTAGATTCAGTGCCCTTGAGTGGCACCCGTGCGGCCCAATCGCAGAGCGCGTCTTCCTGAGGGGCGGGGGAGGACGTGGGATTTCTCTTTTTCTTTTTGATTTTGGAATTTACTTTGGGAGCCGCGAATGTAGCTCTTCCGGCGGTCCTGTGTCCCCCTCGCTTCCCTCCTGTCTACAGTTTAGGCGACTGCATGGGTTCTCCCTCGTTCTTTCCACTTTGACCCGAAAGCCCGTGCCAGCAATTGCGATCTGGCTGTGAGCGAGAGAATGTCAGGATCTGGCCTCAAAACCTCTGAAATCATCCCTTACCCCTTTAAGCTTCCAGCAAAGCAAAATCGCACGTTTTCTTTATTATCAGCAAACCCCGATCACTTTCCCCCAACTCCCTTTTTTGCTAGGGGTTGGGGGGAACCTAAGCGTCATAGTTTGTGGCTGTGAAATATAAAAATGTCTCCTACCCATTCTCCATGATTTTTTTTTTCCAAAATAATGTTTGCATTGTATATCGGGTACCCTCCTCCCCCCTTGGAGAGGTATCACTGCACTTAAAGTGGCATTTCATCTGGATCTACTGCGTCCGGTTTACCTCAACGGGGAAATAATAGACGGGATGCAGATCCGCGTCCCTGGAGGGCTTGTGTTTTTCTGGTAGAAGAGCAAGGTGATTTGAATCCAGATATTTTCTTTGCCGGTTGGAAGGTGCATCCCCTGACTTTCAATACCCCGTTTGTCGTTGGCGATGGGCTTGAAGCCACTGGGGAGAAAGCGATGCGCTTGAAGCCACTGGGGAGAAATCCATTGAGTTACAACCAGTTACCCTTGGCTTTCATGCCTGTACCTGAAGGACATGGTTCCTATATGAGATGATGTTTTTTAAGATTGTGCTCTGTAAAGCCAGGGCCTAGGAAGTGGGAACTTAGAGGAACCAGAATATTAGATAATTTTCCTCTAAACTTTCCATTTTGTAAGCCCCATAGTTTTTCTTTTTCCCTTGCTCCCTCACGTTTTTTAAATACATGAATTCTCTAACAAGGAGGTATATTGTTTGACTTGTTTTAGCCAGTTTGCCTCTGTACACCTAGCGTTAGTTAAATTTTAGTTGATCTGGCAAGTAGTTTATTTTTTAAGAATACATACATAGAGTACATTAGGCTACGAAGTGCAAGTGCGAAATGCATTCCTTCCACCCCCACCTTCCAGCCAGTGGGAAACAACCATTGTTAACAGTTTAATTGGCTGTTTTCAATACCAAATTAAATACTGAGCAGTTCCCATTCATCTATTCACAGTAAAAATGAACAAGCATGGATACTGGGTAGAATTTATTAAACAAATGAACAAAGCATGTAAGTATTCCAATTGTTACACGGCATTGTGTTTAGAACCTTGATTATTAAACACATAAAATTCTGAAATATTTCCTGGAAAAGATGATGCTATTTTGCAGATAACCCTTACTGTAGTTTTTTTTTATTGAGATATAATTCACATACCATAACATTTCTTCTTTAAAATTTTAAAACCAATTCATTGGTTTTTGGTATATTCACAGAGTTGTGCAGGCATCACCACTATCTAATTCCAGACTTTTCATCACCCCAAAAGACACCCTGTACCCATTTCAGTCACTCCCTTTCTCTCCTTCCCCCAGCTCCTGGCAGCCATGAATCCACTTTCTGTCTGTGTAGATTTGACTTTTCTAGATATTTTGTGTAATTGAAATCATACAATATGTGGTCTTCTACTGAGCTTTCCTTAGCATAATGTTTTCAGTGTTCATGCACATTGTAGCAAGTATCAGTACTTCATTCATAAAAGGCTGAAAAAGATTCCATTATGTGGCTATACCACAATTTGTTTATCCATTCATTAGTTGATGGTTATTGTGATTATTCCCCATTTTAGCTATTGTGAATAGTGCTGATTTCCTTAATGTAGTTTTGTATAAAGGATCAAAGTTTCCAATGTCATGAAAAGACAATAGCTAGATCTAGTGGCTTTTTATAGTAGTATTTTTTTTTCCCCATCCATTTCCAGACTCTTGGGAGCTTAGGATATTTCACAGTTCTGAATGTTAGCAACTGAAAATGCCTGTAGACGATGAAGCATCTGAAGATGACTCGGATTCAGTTTCTTCAAACAGTGAAAGAACCAACATGTTCAAATAAGAGAGCGTAACAATTTCTGCACACTATGGAAGATTTTGACTTGGTGAAATCCTTACAAAAAACTTCCTCTTCTGTAGAATCTGACGTGAAAAGTTCTCCCCATTCTCTTGGGCCGAACTTAAATATTAATAGGTAAGGATGAGATAGATTTTTTTTAAAAAATGTAATGATAAAGTAAATTTATTTGCATGAATTACCAATTTATCCAAATAGTGTCATAGTTACTAATTTGCATTTTAAAAAACACTATCATACCATGGTCAGGGACTGCTCAGGGACAGTTAGGGATCGTTTTAGCCCTTCTACGTTTCCATTCCTCCCAGAGACGTGTACTGTTGTGTGGGGAACGTTGTGAAAAAACTGTTAGTTGTGTTTTTTTTTATACTTGTTTTGTTTTTGATAAATTACAAACATATCTTTAAATTTTAGTAGCCTAAATATCGTTTCTACATTTTACAATTTACAGGACAAATAATATTTAATATTGCAGAAATACATCACAATCTGGAAAGTAGCGATTAAAGTTGAATACTAGGAAGTAAGTGAAAAACCCCACTGAACCCTGAATCGACAAAATAGATGCTGTCAGACAATGCATTTTACGCATTTTCTTTTTAAACTATCCCATATTTAGTTTGTTTTTAATCAAAAGAGCCTATCTGCTCTCATTTTCTACATAGCCTGCCAAGTTTGATGATTTGGTTTCTAAATCATAGGAGCTTAAAAACGGCTAAGAGGCAGGGACCATTAGAGAGGAGATCAACTATTTTTAAAAACAGGTACAATGAAACAAAAACAGCAGTAGGAGGCCTGGTAAAGGGGCAGATATCTTTACACACAGTAGGTCTTGAAGAAATTGTGTATTATAAACAAACAAGCAAACACAAATAAATTATTAAAAAATTTGTTCATTCTTTGCCCTCTTCAGGAGGAATTTAAGGCAGCTTATGAGAATATAAAAAATAAAAGGAGAAAGCACAAAGTAGGGTTAATGGGGAAAAAAAAACCCCATGGAAATGGTACCTGCCATGGTAGTCTTCATGCACTTGGCCGAAAGCTGGCCATGCGTTTTGTTCCCTGCATCACTTGGCACCTTTGAAGACTATTTCTAGAAGAAATCCCTTTTAGAGTTTGATTTGTTGGGAGGAACCTAAATGTACCTGTCCAATAAAAATTATGACTTTGTTTCCTTTTTGTTGTGACTGGTAGTTAAATTGGCCAAATTTAAACTTGATTATTATAAACTCCTTATGGACAACAAACATATCATTTCCTTTCCTTAAATTTTTATTACTATTTTCTCCAATCCTAAATCTTTATTACTTTATTTTCATTAGTTTCCTCTTTTTTACAAATTCTTTGTGAAACAAAGTAGAGAAACAAAAAAATAAGTGAAAATAAACTCTCAGTGATTGGAATTTAAATAAATTTTTGTGTCCTTAATTATGCTTTGTGTTTTTATAAAACAAATAATAAACTCTTCTCGGGTTTGGAAAGATAGTCCTCCTGGAAAGAATCAAGGCTATTTTACTGAACAGGCTAAATAAATACATCCTGAACGTTGGCTGCTAATTTTCTTGGCACAACTTTTATTGAAAGATAGTGCAAAGATAAGCATCAGCTTATCATGCCAAATTAGAGGGATCTGATTAACAAGGCTGGATTGTGGCTCTGGGCAGTGGAGAAGGCCTCTCCATTACAATGAAGGCCTCTTAAAGTGGGGCGAAGTAGCCCCCTGGGAAAATGTAGATCAGAGATGCTGGAAGTGTTTCTTAGTATAGTTTAGCAGAAACTTTTATTTTCTGTTGGTACTTCTGAGTGGTCTCTCTACCTTCTGAAAAAGGTCTTTCTGTTGTGATCTTTAAAAATTTAAGTGCTGCCTGTTTTTTTACTGTTATTTTTCTTTCATGGACAAATTTGTGATCAGATTTTCAACAAATGAAGTGCTGTTAAGGATTAGGTGTCAGTGGTTTTGTACTGCACTGCTAAATCTTGAACTGCTGAATTATTCAACACTTTGGCAGAACGAAGAAAACCATTTGAATTATTTATGTTTCAACAGAAGTAGTCCCCACCTTAGTACAAATGGGGTATCCTCTTTCTCAGGGAAGACCAGATCATCTGTAATTCAAGGTACAGTTGAAGTCCTAACCTCTTTAATGCAAGAGCTACAGAACAGTGGAAAGACTGATTCGGAACTTTGGAAAAACTGTGAGGTATCTAGTTTTGTTTTATATTTGGAATTTAAAAATAATAAACGTGCCTCTACTGAACTCTAAGTGATTAGATATTCATATCCTGAAGAGCACGATACTTAAATTATTGCTAAAGTAAACTGATTGAGTACATTATTTGGGGAACAATATTGAATATATGTGAAAAAGGTGGTCAGAAGTATGTTTTAACAACATATTGGTGATTAGACATATTGTTATGTTTTAAATGTGAACTAAAATGTCTGAGTTCAGAGAAATCCAAAATTATTAATATTATTGATTCTAATGTTTTAAGTAACTCATATGGAATTGTCATCACTTTGAAAAACTTAAATCGACTTTGAAATTTTTTGAACGCTCTAATTATAAATTAAGGCTTCTATGTTTGTGCCTTATCACATTTAGCCGTGACATATTGAGTCGTACTGATTTTTCAGATCAGTCGTTCTTACTTTGGTCCAAAGGTTAAATTGTGATATAAAAACTTAGTAAAAAGAATCCTTGTATATTTAAATTTTGCTTCATAGAATAATGCTCAACATAAACTTTTTTAAGGCTAGATCTGATAATGGTTAATAAAATGTATAAGACATTATTAAATTATTTAGACTGTAGTAGATTTTGTTTGAAATGTTAATCATACTTTTAAAACCATAATTTGTGTTACTTTTTCATAATGTAGAATAAATGGAATGAAAGATT
The DNA here is from genome assembly GCA_028627145.1 of Eidolon dupreanum. Taxonomy (NCBI): domain Eukaryota; kingdom Metazoa; phylum Chordata; class Mammalia; order Chiroptera; family Pteropodidae; genus Eidolon; species Eidolon dupreanum. The sequence goes on along the minus strand of CM053510.1, from coordinate 104,889,220 downwards.
AACTGATTTAGGAATCCAGTAGTAGCCACCCTAAGTGTAATTACTTATATTCGTATCCTTAATCATCGAAATTATAAAATGATTGAGTATTAGTGTAAACTTTAAAAAAATTCAGTTTTAAGTTTGTGTGCTTTTTGTTTTTCCAAGTGACGACTGGTATGTGCTAATGCAGAAGACCTATAAAATGCTGTTGTAAAAAAACACAATTAAAAATGGAATGTTTTATGAAATGTTTGCCATAATGTACTTTTTCATTAGCTTATAATACCCGAATTAATATGTTTCTTAAAAAATGGCATATTTCCTTAATATAGTTTGACTTCTGGCAAATTCATGTCTAACTAGCAATTGTTACTTTTAATACTTTGAAAACATCTTAAATCAGAATCAGAATATCTTTGTGGATTTAAATACAGATTTTTATAGGCCAGAATACCAACCAGCTACTTAATACCTTCTAACATTTGAACAAGTTTTTTTCTGCCTTTTCTTCTTCACTTGTGATGTAAGAGGTTATTGTTTTTCTTATGTTTGATCATGACTGACTACTCGATTTTTGTAATGGAGACATGTAATTGATTATTCACTGAAGAGGTTCTTAAGATATTTTTTAGTTTGACAGGATATTAAATATCCTTCTGGCCATTTCAGTAAAATTTCTCAAATTTGTTTACTGTGTTTTAATAGTATTTTTATAGGCTACAAAAACAAAAACCTCTGATGTTTTAGCAAAGTGTTTTGGAAAGAATGGAAGAGGGAAGGGTTGTGCAAGCTTTATCCCTGACTTTTCCTTGAATTCCATGTTTTCATCTTCCTTTTGCAATAGTAGCATTTGTCCAATTTCTGCCACTTGTAAGGGACTTATCTACATTGTTGAAACAAATCACAAAACCTCCCTCAATTCGAACAGTGAGGAGCTCTGCTGATGATGTGATTTCTTTAGAATTCCTTCATAAACGTTTGAACTAGGTTCTTTCTGTTAAAACTTCTCTCCTGAATTCTTAAATTTACCACTGCTTAAACTTGGGAAGGTTATATACTTTGACTTAATCAAGGTTCATCAAGAATCTTTTTACATATTTACATAGAATTACTTTAATACATTCTTAACTACATGCTAATATTTCTGTGATCGTAAGAACTTTTTTCCAGTTTCACATATATGGAGCTTGGAATGTGAGAAATTTTAAAGCACATCATTAATTTGTTTGAATTATTTGAGCATTTTAACTACTTAGCACAACTGATTATATATATAGTAGTAATGATTATACGCTACGTATTATAACATCTATCATTTATTAAGTGTCTATTTGCCAGGCAGTGTAGGTACTTTTCGTCTGTGGCATTCAACTTTATTAGACCAATGCCTTCTATTTATAACAATTTAAAAAAATATCAAGAAAACATCTTGAAATGAAATTCACAGATAATATAACCTGTTTGCACCTACTTAAAGAATTATAGTGTCTAACTGTGTTTGTTATAAAGGAGGGATAAAGTGATTTGTAATGAGATGGCTCGTATTCTAGTAGGTAAGTATCCGGGACGTTTCTTTTATAAGACAGTCGGTGTGTACCTGTGTGTGCACTCACCGTGAGTGCAGCCTCCACTGACATGGGCTGTCACGGCGTGCTGTGCTGATGATCCAGCGCGCAGTTGGCGACAGGATTTTCTGAAACTGTGGCAATTTCCAATAAGTTCCAAAACAAACTTAAGATCTTGGTAGTTGCATTCCTGGACAGTTCGGTGATTTGAAAACTATGTAAAATGTATGTTATTTGTATAATATAAAACGGACACACCACAGTTCTTCGTCTTGGGGGCCTGTCCTGTGATTTGCATCCTTGGGCCCCACCCACCGGAAGCTAGTGGTGTCCCCCTATCTTTGTGACAACCATACCTCACAGATTTTCATAATGTAGTTTCCCCATTGATATTGCTGCTTTACGTGCATCATACTTAGATTTAAAATCTTATCCTCCAAGCCATCTGTGAGCAGTTACTTCCATTTGCTAAATTAGGAAACTGAGGCACAAAGGAATTGAATTTCCTTGTGCAGGGTCACACAGGTTGTTAGTGGAGGGCTGGGAGTCAGCCCTGGGAGGTCAGAGCCTATGGGACATTTACCAGGCCACACTAGGAAAACCGCTCTCAGGAGTTAGCATCAAGAAACTGCGTGGGGTGGGGGGCTGCTGGGGGACATTAATTAGATGCCCTTGCCTCCAACAATATGTTAAATGCAGGTGGTAGTAATTATTTTAGTTTGAAAGAAATAATAGCTCTACTTAATTAAGTGAATGGTGTTATTCGCTGCATTTATCACGTTCTTAAATTAGTTTATTTAAGATTAAAATATTAAGTATAAAATCTGACCAGGAAGAACAAAATCTTCTCCACTAATTTTATCCTGAGTAAGCTCTATTCATTTGTATCCAAAACAAGAAAATGATAAGGATGTGATTACTATGTTGTGTTTTACATAATATGAAGCCATTTTTTATGTAAATTGTTATTCTATCATTATTGTAATTTAGTTTTATGTGAATAGTAACTTTATCAGGTTAAAAATTTGTTGCTTAAGTCTAGTATAACTTAAGAAAACTGTTGCCCAATGATTTCTTTTTCATTTGGATTCATGTCAGATACTTTATACTATAGGTAAGTTGAGAAGATAAGGAACCTAATTTGTTCTAGCCTACCTTGTCCTGAAGTTAGCTGATTTAGAATGAACACTTCCTGTCTGTGCTGTCATGTTTCATTTTGAAGGTTTCCTTTTCTAATCCTGACTTTTTTTCCCCCTTTCACCGTAATACTGTCATATAGGCTTCAACTAATTCTGTTATATTATGGTTATTTAATTGGCTTTCAGCATTAACCTGAAAGACCTCTGGATTGTATAGTCAATACTACCAAGAAAAGTTCAGCTAGAAATATACAGTTTTATACACTGATTTTGACTGCATACCTGAGTGCCCATTCTTCCCTGGCCTTGTGTCGGAGGTGCTGCAGACAAGATGGGCACAGGGATGGAAGACAGACAGGTTAACAGGGAACAGATGAGATCCTTTCTGACTATGGTAAATGCTATGAAGGAAATAAACAGGACGATACAGAGAGTAACCGTTAGGATGGTTTGGGAGACTCTGAGAAGGTGACAGTTAAGCCGAAATTGCAGGATAGGAAGAAGCCAGCCATGTTAAGATCCGGGGAGAGAGCTTTCCAGGTAGAGGGCACAGCGAATGCAAAGGTTTTGAGGTGGAAGAGTTTTGGCACGGTCAGGGGCCAGGAAGAGGCCCACGAGGCAGGCATATATGGAGCGAGGAGCAGCGAGGGATGAGACGAAGGTGGGAGGCGTGTAGGAGCCAGATCGTGCAGGGCCTGTAGGGAATGGTAGCGCTGGAAAGACAAAAGGTCTTAAACATGGGAGCGAGTTTTCATGGTAGATACTGTTTTGTTTTGTTTTTTTAAACCTACAGCACCTGGTCTTCCTAGTGGTCTCCCATCCAAGTACTAACCAGGCCCGACCCTGCTTAGCTTCCGAGATCACCCGAGATCGGGCGCATTCAGGGAGGCATGGCTGTAGACAGATGCAGGTCGACATGGTGTATTATTGCATGTGGTCGGTTACTGAAAGCACACCAGTCTTGAGAAAGAATTTAGCCTCTGGAGAACTCCGTGCCCCTTTTCTGCTGTGTTTCACTTAGTCTAGATATTAGAATACTGACTACTCGTGGGAGTCAGGATGGACCAGAGCCTAGAAGTGGCTGTGAAGGGGGTTAGAGGCCAGTTCTGCAGGTTTTCAGGATCATTTTTCATTCCTTTTTCAGCTGTAGTGCTGTAAAACACTTTAATATCTGACTTTAAAAGGGCTTTTTACTTTAATAACAAATAAATTAGGGATTAAATTCTCATAGTATGAAATAATTTCTTGTTTTAAGATGTAGGATTCCTTTTTTGGGTACGAGTCGGTATTTAAGAAAACCACTAGCTGTTACGAGGAAAGGGAGAGGAACTTGAGACAACTGTCAAGTGCCGCTGCCAGTTCTCGGTAGATCTGAGATGGTAGCAGATGACATCAAATTAAGATGCCATTTCAAAAATAAGATTTACCCAGACCACAGGTTACGTAAGAAAGGGGTGGGTACCCAAGCTTTCGTTGTATTTTTGCATTAAATATCGTTTTATCACTGTTCAGCTTACAAATTTTACACTAAAAATATATTTTAAAAACGGCCCTTTCCCACTGGAGGAATTTTTCTGTGAACTATTAGTTTAAAATTATTTTTTAACTAAAACGTTGTACAATTTAACAGGCCAGGTGGTCACAGCTATTCAGTTTGGTGGAAAAACAGTGCCAAGAACAGATAGTCGCCCAGCAGGCGCAGTTCCACAGCCAGATCCAAGTAAGTCCTTTACGCCGATTACTTTTCATGTCGTAAGAGTCGCAGAAGAACCAATTAGCACTTTATGTCAGTTTTGTTTATAAACTGAAGGTAAAGCCTAAGTATTATCTTTCGAGTAATAGCTCATATTTTAAACAATATTTTCATAACATTTGTAAAAATGTGACGTTTAATATACTTTCTTACCCCAATCTCTAACTTTTTATTTTCAGCGCATACAGGAGGAAATAAAAAATTTAGTGAAGTTACAGACCAGTAATGCTTCCTGGACTTCCTATGATAGAAGTTCTTTAATCAAACAGATATCTTCAGAAAGGCAAATGGGTTTTTTTTCTGAAAACAGTGAGAGAAATGAGTCTGTTATCAGTTACACGAAGTCTAAAGAACCTGAAATGCAGCAAGAAACATCCACGTCACAACCAGACTGCAATGTGGATAGTAGCTCAGTGAGCAGTGGGTATGGTACCTTTTGTGTCTCAGAATTAAATACCTACAAATCTAAGGACCCTCAGGAGTTCATGGAGCACGCAGAGGTTTCTGAAGGACAGTATGGGACCCCCGTGGTGCAGACGGAGTCCCTTATAGATGGTGTAACAAACAAGAGTTTCTATATACACACTCCCGAAGAGTTTTGTGCCTCTTTAAAGGAAGATATTTCTGTTTTTCCTGGTGAATTTGAACACAGCTTCCTCGGTGAAAATAAGATTTCAGAAGTATACAGTGGAAAAACAAATAGGTAAGGAGCATTTCTTCAGTATTTGAAGTGAGTTTTACTTGTTTATTACTTGTTTATTACTCTTAGACTATAGTTAATAAAGCTCTTTTTAGTTGGCCTGTAATAGAATGAGGCGTATTTGAACATTCTCAATTTTACCTGTCTTATTTATTGCCTATGGAAATTGAAGTAAACAAATCACGTTATGTACTAATAGCATCTGATTTTCTTTCCATTTGCAATGTTATAAGATGACTAAGCTCTTAAGATGGGAAGCCTTGCCAGAAAAATACCTTCTGTTTTCTAGTTACTGTAAGTACTAAAAATTAGAGTATAAGACTCTATCAATAGTGGAATTTTGTCACACATGCGCATATAATTTGAAACCAGAAATTATGCACAGGCATACTCAACTTAAATTTTTTTTTTTTTTGTATAGAATAGCTTTTGTAAGTTTAATGACCTTTTGATTAATCCAGGGATTTTTAAGTAAAGGAAACCGGCTGCATGTTTGTAAAAGCAAATTCTCTGAAATTATGCAGTTTACCTTAAATTTGCAGTTTTGTACCTCTGAAATGTGTCATCTGAATTAAGGTATTTAATTGTAGCATCACAAATCTTATATACCCAGAAGTATAATTATTAGTCCATGTAAATATACTTTCAACGTAGAGATAAACTTGGTACTTTGAAAGGGTCACTGTGGTGGTTTTCATTCTACTCCGTGGCCACAGTCTGTATGTATTGTTAATCACTCTTAGACTTTTTGTTCACTTTGCCTTTGGTAATGAGAAATTGAAGTAAGAAATATGGGTGAATCGATAAAAATAGTCCTTTTCCTGCTATTAGAAAATAACTCAAAGCACTTTCCACTGACGCAGTATTTATTAGTGTTTCGTGTATGAAGGACAGCATCTAAAGAGAGTAATTTTTTTTTCTCCTTAAATAGTAAAGCCGTAACATCATGGGCACAAAAGCTGAAGCAGAACCAACCAAAGAGAACACATGTAGAAGAGGGACGCCCACAGTCTATGCAAGGAAATGAACAAACCAAGAAGTTGCCTATGGAGAATGTAGGTGATAAGTCACTTTACTCGGGCGTGCTTCAGCTACAGATAATTATGCTGTGTTTACTACTGCTCATCAGCTTCAGTGTTTTGCCCTGTCTTTCATACTGTTAATTTGTTCCACCGACATATCTTCCTTTCGGTGTCACAAGGATTGGAAACAATGATTTGTCCCAAGTATTGGTTCTCCTGTAGGCTGGGAATCAGAAAGTACTATAAAAAAGTGACTCATTTTGTAAAAGCCCTAATTCTTTCTGTATTGCAAATGTTCACATTTAACCAGAGAGTAATTCATTTAGTTGTTTTTAAAAACCCTCAAATAATTTGTATTCCTATTAAGTTGTGAGTAGTAGTACTGTGTGTGTGAATGCTTCAAGATGCCTTTATATAAAGGTGTTGAAGTTTGGACAGTTCTGAATTTATAATCCAAATTTTAAGAGATTAAATGTTTAAATTCTCGGTGGCCCTTTTGCTAATATAGCAGCTGCTTTCATTAGAGAGTTATAGATATTGAGTGAGTTTTAAACATCTTTAAACCTTTTAACCTCAGTTATCATAGAATAATATCGTTTAGTACAAATCATTGAAATTGCTAAATCGGGTTTCATTACGAACTTGATACTTTTGGAAATTGGCCGTGTCTTGATTATCTTAAACAGTCCTTTCGTCATCCTATGAAGATTAAAGAAGTCATAAGAAGACTCCATAAGGCACTGTTTATTTCTCTTTTCTTCCAGTAAATTTTCTTTCTTCCACCTGTGACACTTAGACTCCCTAACGTCACCCTCCCTGACACCTTGAGCTGATCCACATTCGTGTCGAGGAGGGAAGTGAAGGTGGAGAGGGCTGCGTGGGCCGCCCCGGCCCTGCGTGCGTAGTCGGCCTCTTCTGAACCTGGTGCCATCAGGGATGGCGCGTCCCCGTTGGAGTAGGGGGCAGGGAGGGAGTGCGTTCTCACACGTACTGGTTTCTTCTTTTTGTTTTTACTCCAACCGTAACTCGGGGTCGGGGAGACTTTTCCACTTCTGATAAACTTAGGGTTTGTGGTAGCGACTGGGCGGAGTCACTGTTTGAACCTTGCTGTCTTTTGTGACTGTAGCTCAATATTTTTTCGGTGTAGCCCAGTGGGTCCTTGATTGTAGCACATGAGAGACACCTGAGTCCCCAGGTGGTCTGCGGTCGCTGGTGCGGGGCGGTCGGGGAGGTGGAGCTCCCCATGTGATTCTTCTTGATGCAAAGCTTGGGAACCACTGGTCACCCATGATTTTCCTCCTACATTTGGTGATGGAAAATCAGACCAGCAGCCGGAGATCGGGTCCCCTGCCGAGAAGTCCCCCAGTGGTGCCAGGAGGGTGGAGAGTCGCCGCGGTGGCGATTGCTGGCGACGGCTGATTCCTGTCGCGTTTCCCACTTTCTTTGGTCATCTCCTGGACAGGGGTCATTTTTCCTTTTTTTTTTTTTTTTTTTAACGTGAGTGACTTTTTTTGGTATTCAGTCAGGGGAAATTAAGTTGCTTTTGATCTTTCCGAGTTTTAAATGATTTTCAGGTGCCGCTGGTCGGCGATGAGACACCACAGCTGACGTGCGTTCTTACCTGCACGATTCCGGATCCAGTCTGTGGATTCACAAAGCTTGACCTCTCCTCTTTATGTCGCTCCTTCTCCTCTCGCGTTGTTTTCTTCTGGGTTCAGTCTAACTTGGGGACTTTATGATCAGCATTCTCTTGGGACCCCGTTTTCCTTGTCTGCGGGGTGGTTTCTCTAGGGTACTAGCTGTTTCGAGGCGCATCTCGAAATCGGGCGTTGCTCAGCACAGGGACTGTGCGACGCTCAAGTCCGTCTTTGCCTCCTTGGTCCTCTGCCTGGGACAGACTGGACACTGCCCTCTCGCAGGCCGCGGTGCCGCGCTGGCTTCGCGCTGCTGAAGGCTGCCTGCCGGGCTCTGCCGGCTCCCGGGGTGACACCCCGTCACACGGTGCTTCCACTTCTCCTTAGAGCCAGGCCTGTTTTCCTCAGCCGCGGCCTTGTTTGCCTGGAGGAGTACAGCAGGCGGCTTTGGGGGGAGCCCCCCTCCGGCCCCCTGCGCCGTGTGTCGGTCGAGTGCATCACGGTTTGCACCTCAGAATCGGAGAGAGGACATTTCACTTGAGATTTCTCACTGAGTCTTCGCCAGCCACCTTCTCACGTTGGTCTTTTAAGCCCTGAGACTTGACAGGACCTTGAACAGGTAGCGCATTAGAAGAGACAGAAGGTGACCTAGGAAGTGCTCATTTGATGCAGGAGAGGCTCAGGGACGCCCTGGAAGGCCGAGGTGCTGGCCCTTCCTTGCAGGCAGAGTGTCATCATCTCAGTGGGCTTTTACTTTTGTAGGGGGTCCACAATGGCTGTCAGCAACGACTACAACAGGAATTAGAAGTTCGATGATGGTGGAACTAAGAAAAATTCCAGTTAAAACAGTCTTCTCGCATATTTCTGTTTGGAAACACAGACTTCTGTGACAATGCCAGAGATACCGTAAAGAGAGACTGGCTCAGAATTTTAATTTTAATTTAATTTTAATTTAATTTTAAAAAATAAACGCTAACAAGCTATTTATTTATTTATTTAACACCTACAGCACCTGGTCTTCCTAGGTGGTCTCCCATCCACGTACTAACCAGGCCTGACCCTGTTTAGCTTCCGAGATCAGACAAAATCGAGCATGTTCAGGGTGGCATGGCATAGACTGGTCCAGAATTTTTATTAGAATTGATGATAGCTAAGCATTTTGAGCCTTTTCTAGGTTTAGTAACCAATCGTTTGTAAGATGTAATCTACTAGTTAAAGTTCATATTATGGTTTGTCGTTTTCAGAGTCGATTTGATGTGTTGTAGTTTTAATGGTAAAAATGAATTGTTACAGCTCTTACATTAATTTTTATACTAATGGCTTTAATCCTAGGCACCTCAAATTTTGGAAGTAGATGGCAAATTATACATACATTTTCATTCTCAACTCATTAAAAAAATACCTGCTCTCAGCTTTCTTCTTCCAGCTCCACAGAAACCCAAATATGCTTGTAAATTACATAGGCAAAGCAAATCCTTACTGTTAATTCCTGTCGCTTTGCATTCTCGTAACCACAGGGACAGCCGGGCTTCTTCATGACCCGTCTGAAGCCATCTCTGCCTGGGTTTGGCACCTGGCTGTCATTCCTTGGGTCAGCTGTTTGTGCCTAAGGATTTTTAGCTGTCAACTCATAGTTCTCTTTTTTGAATTGTAGTCTGATTTCACTGCTGCTGCGCGTCCCCGAGCATTTTACCTCAGCAAACCAGATGAAAGTCCAAACTCTTGGATGTCTGATTCAGGAACAGGTATGATACTTATGTTTTTAAAGAGTTTTTTTGTAACGGCTTGTCTGCATTTCTCGTAGGATGATAATCATGCACAGGACATTGTACCATGTGTTATGCCCCCGGTAGCTGTAACCTCCTTACTTGCCTTAGTTTGTGTTCTGAACACTGTAAAGACAGAAGGAAGAAGTCTTTGTGCAGTTATTTCAGACCGCCGCAAAAGCCACCTCCACATTTTTCAGGTGCCTCAAAACGAATTAAGAAAGGCAAACCTTCCGTGAGCCATTTTTTAACTCTCTGGCAAGCTTATTTTAGTTTTAATGGTTTTACATACTGATTTCTTTTTTCCACACTCCTGCATCCAATTCATCAGGATGAATTAGCTTTGCCTTTTGAAAAGTGTCAGGTGCCAACCATCGTCACACTGTCACCCTAATAGAGTCACCTGGGCTCCTGCATTCACCCTCCATCTGTGCTCAGCACAGCAGCTAATGTGCTCCTTATGAAGATGTCAGGTCATGTGACTCCTGCTCAAAACTCTGGCTCCACTTTCTTTTTAGAATAGCGAGTCCTCACAGAGGCCCAGCGAGATGCAGCCTGTATTTGACCTCACTATCTTTTGTCGTCTCTCACTGCTCTGCTTCAGCAGGAAGGCCGTTTGCTCACAGGCTGGATGAGTGCTTATTTTAGCCCTTTCGCACTGGCCTCTTCCTGTGCTGGGAGCGTTCTTCCCCCTGCGTGGGGAACTCCGTCCCACGTGGTTAAAGCGGCCAACTCCTGCATCGTCACCCTTGCAGTGAGCCAGCCGGGCCCACCCTATTCGGAGGGCACCTGCCCTCCCCTCCGCACTCCACAGATTCCCTTTTACCTGACTTGTAAATTCTAGCATCACAGTGCTTGCCGCCTCTCACGCTGTCGTGCTGTGTGGTTCCCTTACTGCTCACGTCTCACGTTGCCCAGCCTGGCGTAGTAAATGCTCAATAAATACTTGAATTATTGAATTCTTTACTTTGCTTCTATATAAGCCCCTACTATTTGTAAAGAAATTGTTCCTTTTAAAATAGTCTTTTAATTCCATGAGTTTGTCTCGACTTACACTATTTCAGGTTTAAATATTTGGATCGTGAAGTTAGGACTCATACATGGTATTTATGTGAATCTTTTCCCATCCAGATTCAACTTCCTATAAACAGATAGCCAAACACCAGTTACTGCCCATCTGTCATTTTCTTTAGGTAGAAATAAGTTATTCTAGAAGGCATTTTTGTTCTCTTTCCTCACTGTTTTCTGTGCGCTTGTTCTCAGGACTGACTTACTGGAAACTGGAGGAGAAGGACATGTATCACGCTTTGCCTGAGGCTTTAGAGAAGCCACTTGCACCATCCTCCATGGACGTGTCACCAAGCCAGGTGACTTGTGTGTGTATATTTGCATTATGAAACTGTAGTGTAGTTCAGTGTAAATTTTGTATTTTTTCAATTTCCGATGTATAGTATAAAGCATGGGCTTTAAGTCGCAGTCATTTTAGTTTTCAAATTCTGTCTCCGTCATTCATTGCCTATGTAATCTTAGGAAAGTTACTTAAAAATGCCCAGTTAGTGTTTTGTGAAATTAAATGAGATGGTTTTGTGCCTACTATTTTAAATATAGTAGGTCCAAAGATAAAGTTCTGCTTTCAGACCTGGTTTTGATTTTCCACTCTATCATACTCTCCCCCTAATCCATTTCTACCATAATTCTGAGCGATTTAATTTTCCCTATTAATTTACTTTCAGCATGAAATATTAATATCTTGTTTACTTCAGAGCAAGTAAATAAAACGAACCGGTATGTGTACATTGATGTACATATCTCACTTCTGGGTTTTGATCAGGTGATGAGACAATAGGTTGGGGAAAAAGATGCAGTTAAAGTAACCAGGAGAGCTGTGACCATGAGTGACAGCCGTAGACAGATGGGGCAGTGGGACACCAGCATGCTTGTCAGCATCAGAGTCCCAGAGAGGGGCAGAAGCCAGCATTTCTGTCCTTCAGGAAAGGAGCGGAAAAGAGACAGATAAACCCGAGCGGCAGGATGGGGGACGTGAGATCGTGAGGAGTCTGGAAGGCTCGGTGGCCTCGTGGTCTCGGCTCCCTGCGCGTTCCTGGTTCTTCACCATCAGTAAATTAATACTACGTTTTGTTCGCTCTGAGATGCCACCAATTTTAACACTTCCTGTTTCATAGTCTACCAGGAAACAAAAATTGCCAATTAGACTGATACAGTGCTTTTTTACCACTTAGAATTTATATCTTATAGTTAAATATAGATTTTTATCATATAACTCTTTTATATACTTTAAAAGGAAAATAAAAGTGAAATAAATTGGCTAAAACTTCTTTACCTACAGAGGCTTACCGCTTCTCTTTTTTCAGTCCATTGTTGGTTTCTGTGTTTTTCCACCATTTTCCTTAGGCTTCCTAGAGCTTTGGTGACTTGGCATTTCTTTAAAAAGGGATGACAGGCCTCCGTGCTGGGTGTACCTGGCTTAGTAGTTATGTAGGACTGCCCTACTTTTGACTCCCAGGTGGGGAATGTTGCTAAACATGCCTCATTCACCATCCTTTGCATGTCGACTCTCTGTGGGTTCCTGTGTAGTCGCTAGGATCTTCTTTCAAGCTGCTGACACCTACTTGGCCAGTTGAGGTGGCTTTGATATTTGCTTAAAAGCAGGCAATGACAATTATGTCACAACTGCGACTTGACCGAAATTAGTTATAAGATGCCATTAATTACAAGAGGCATCATTTCATGAAAAGAAATAAAAGATGGAAAATGGTACCTTTTACTACCATGAGCTCTAAATAGAATAACTCCAGCTGTTCTCCCGGCCCGCAGGCAGGGACTGTGCGTGGGCTGGAGCCGCAGCCGGAGCTCTGCCACTGGTCTTAGGCTGCGAGGTTGTTGGTATATGAAAAGTAAAGTTTTAAAGCAGGATTATGGAAATTATGGCAAGTTTTAAGGTTTTACATTTAACAAATTAATACCTTTAATGCATACCTAAAATATAATTATCTTATTCACAAGCTA
>CM053510.1:104849207-104876132 GCA_028627145.1 Eidolon dupreanum | reverse complement strand
TAATGCACCTTTATCTGTAAATCAAGTATTTTTCCTAAAAACAAAGATAGTCTTTTATATAACCAAAGCAAAACTTGAAATTAACATTAATAGTCCTGTCATTTATACACTTTATTCAGGTTTTGCAGATTACATGACTCGTGTTCTTTACACCAAAAGAAAAAACTGTTTTGCCCCAGTTCAGGACTCGGGCCAGGGTCGCAGGTTGCACTGAGTTGTCACATCTGTCTTGTCACCTTTAATCTGGCACAGTTCCGCAGCTTTTCTTTGTCTCTGATAACCTTAGAACTCTTCAGAGATCATAGACTAGTTATTTTATAGAACTGTGCATTCTATTTTGGGAGCCACTCGCCACATGTGACTATCTAAGTGCACATTGTACAGTTAAATAAATGTAAAACTCGGCTCCTCACTTGGACGGGCACGTTTCAGGTGTTCAGGGGTCACATACCGTTCTTTTTTGCTGTGGTTATTGTATTGATGCTTGCTCTGTCGCAGTTTTGGCCAGGGAGAACGTGTCAAGCCGGCTCCTGTGACCTTCGACGTGTTCCTGTCATCCTTTGAGCACGTCCAGACTTCCTGGCACAGCAAGATGTTCCAGGCTCATTTTGTACTTTCGCAGCCCCAGCCCCAAATCAGTCATTTTCCCGAGGAGTCCTGGTTCCTTTAAGTGGAAAATGGTATTTAGAAATTAAGATCTGGGCATGTTCATTGCAACTGAGATGTCATTGTTTTTAATTATTCAAAAAAGAAAAAAACCCATCACAGTTATTGACTTGCGTGAAGCAGCAAAGGCAAGCTAGGATGTTGTTTTCAGCTGAAATTACATTAATGTTGCCAGTGGTGACATTGACTTTCTTTGCATTTATCACGGCAGTTATTTTAAGCATGCGGGAGGGTGTAGAGAGTAACACGGACCACCCACGTACTAGCCATCTTAGATGCGGTCGAAACGCCATCTTCTGTCCTCCCCTCCTGCCCTGCAGGTACCTGCGATGTCCCGTGTGCTCTTGGTTACCCCATGCCTTTCTTTTCACCGCGTGAGCATGTGTCTGTAAACGATAGAGAGTAATTTCTGTAAGTTGTTAAAGCGTACGTGACCCGTGTTGCGCTGTACATACCGTGTCCTTTCCACACTGTTCCTGCGATTTATCACGCTCAGACATGTAGCTTTTATTCATTTTTATTTAAACATTTCTATATGAAACATTTCCAGTATATAAGGATATGAAGAATAATATAACAAACATGTGGACCCGCCATCTAGCTTAAGAATGAAAAGACTACAGATGCAGTTGAAGTCCCCTGTGTCCCCTTTGCTGATCACCTCTGCCCCCAGGAGTGACCGATGTGAATGGTGCGTGCGCCATTCCGTGTCTGTCGTTGTGTCATGGCGTGTGCAGCTGTGCGTAATTGGTGTCGTTTGTTTAGCACATCGTAAGACCCTCTTTAACTGCTTTGTCCTGTGTTTACTCTTCTGCAGCTTTTTCCATTGTAAGTTTTACACCAGAGATCCGGGGGGCGCTCATTCGTTTTCTCCCCTGTGGGGTATCCCACTGTGTGCCTGTCCCACAGTTCACGTGTCCCTGTTCCCATTGCCGGTTTCTTTTTACGGCTGTTCGAGCGGCACTACCCTGAGCATCCCTGTACGTGTCTCCCCGTGCAGTCGTGTTTTGGTACCTCCAGGGTGTCGCTCCACGTACCAGAGCTGCAAGACAAACGACTCCCAAACTGTCCATGTTACGCCCACGGACTCTGGCCTAGGAACTCGGACCGGGCACAGGGGGGACAGCTCATTTCTGCTCCACAGGGTCCAGGGCCTCAGCTTGACACAGCGCTGGGCTGCGGGCTGCCTGTTGGTGCTGTCGGCTGAGGGCCGCGGTCCTCTCCATGTGGCTAGTTTGGCTTCACAGCTTGATGGCTAAGTCTCAAGGAGCAGCACCCTGAAGGGGCATCCTTAGCCCGAGTGCCTTGATGACCTAGCCTTGGAAATCATACAGAGTCACTTCTGTTTGTTAAGCCGTCCCAAAGTCTCACCCAGGTTCAAGTAAAAGACGCCACCTCTTGGGACACAACAAGGTTCTGGTGACAGCTGAGACTTAAAATACTGAGTCTTCTGTGCGTGACCGTGATCATGGTGTATATCTATTTAAATCTTTAAAAAAAAGCCTCTCACCAAAGTGTTATACTTTCCTTTAGTAAGTCCTTTTACATCTAGTGTTAAGCTCTTCCACGTAGGTACTATATTCTAGTATTTATGTATGTCTAAGTAATGATTTTATATTATTTCTTGAATTTTTAACATCCATAATTATTGTGGATGAAGATTTATATCCTTCACGTGTCTTTTGGCTAAGTATAGAATTCTGGGTGTATATTTTCTTTTCATCAGAATTTTGAAGACTTTGTTGCATTGTTTTATGTTGCTGGTGAGATACCTGAGGATTGAGTCTTTTCCTTTCTCCCCCAGTCCCATGGCTTTTGTTTTTTCTCTTTTTCCACCATCTATTTTATTTTAAAAGCCCTGTGTGCATAGATGGGGCTTATTTCCTGGTGGCTGTCACAGCCCATCATAAAGGGACGCACGAGCCCTTTGGTTGGGGGACCTCAGGATGTGAGCATGTAGAAGTCTTTTCCTGAGGCGGTTCGGTTTTCTCGGAGTCTCGGTCTCCTGTCTGGGTCCTGTCAGCCAGGCCTTGGGGCAGCGAGGCAGAGGGAAGCCCAGACCGTTTCTTTGAAGACTTTTCCTTGGTCATTTTCTCTTTCTATCCCTTTGTCTCCGCTTCTCTGTTAGACTTGGGTTTCCAAGGTTGCATTTTTCTCCCATGAATGTGACCCATGTCCTGTTGCCTGGCTGGACAGTCTCCTGCTGTATGGGACGGGAAGGGTCCTGGGCACTGACCACTCTGCTGCAGGACTAGACAGTACTCTGTGGTCAGCCTTGTGCTCCACCCTGTCCACTGACCCTGCGATTCAGGCCTGAGTCTCAGGGTTTGAAGAGATCAACCTACTCGCCATTGGCATCCCTTATTCAGGCCCCAGGCTGTAGCCTCCTCTGCCTTGCTCCTCGCTAGTCTTCTTGTTTAAATCTTTCACCTGTTGCTATTACCGCTTTTGTTTTCTCTTAATGACTTCATTGTGAATTTAGTGGATCTCAGGCTAAAAAGAAAATTCTATGATGCATCTGTCTTCTCTAACTGGAAGTCTCACGTACATATTTTTAAATAAGTTACCTAATGATATCATACATACTTCTTGGGATTGCACCTTTACTCTGTGGAACTAACTTAGCAAGAAGTGTAGTATGCAACAATTCAGAAGAGAACAATGCACGTAAATTTTAATCTTTTAAAATACTGCTTCAAGGGTATTGACTATTACTTTTGTTTTTCTTTTTTTTTTTTAAAATAAATTCAAACTTACAGAAAGCTTACAAGAACTGTGACATTCGTTTTACGTGGGATCACCAGTTGCTAACATTTTTGCCATAGTTGCTTTATTGTCCCCACCATACATATGTGTTCACACATGCTTATTTTTATTTCTTGAACCATTGGAGAGTAAGTTGTAGACATCATGCCCCTTTACCCCTAATTTCCGGTATGTATTTCCTAAGAACAAGGGCCTTCTCTTACATAGCCACGGAACAGTTATCAAAATACAGAAATCTGATAGTGTTGTGATCCATATCCAAATTGCTCCTTTATGGCACTTTTTTCCCCAGTCTGGGATCCAACCCAGGATCATGCTTTTATTTTCACTTCCCTTATGTCTTCAGTTGCCTTTAATCTGAAACAGTGTCTTATCCTTTCTCTGTCGTGACGCTGGCATTTTAAAACAGTTTAGGCAGTTATTTTATAGAGTATCTTTCAGTTGACATTATAATGTTTAATTTGTGATGCAATTCTTTGTTTTTCCTTGTAGCTTTTAGGAGAGTATGAGTCCCTTGGAAAAGAACACGAGAGAGTGAAGGTAATAATGGTTCATTGTTTGCATTATGAACGTCCTGTGGGGGCTTCTCCCCCTCCTTGTCCCCATTCATTCACTCACTTGTCCTCTCTGTGTCAATATTCTTATTTTCAAATATCCGCCCATTTAACTCACAAGTTTGTTGGTTTTATTAACAAATATTTATTGAGTGGCTATTGCATTTGAGGTGAGTTGAGATGAAATTTTTAGAAGAGTAAGATACCCTACAGATGCGAATAATTATTTAATACTTTTTAAATGCAAAACTTTGTTTTTTTTTAAAGCACTGGCTTTTTATGGGCTTCAGCTTATTGATTATATTTTTGAATTCTTAAAGCTCTGTCTGGAAACTACATCTATTTGTGTTCAGTGAACCCACAATAACGTAAGTGGGGTCCAAGTATTTCCGTTCCATAAAGCGCAGGGTTGAAATTACTTGGGGTGGGTGAGGGAGCCTGCACAGGCAGGCAGCCAGGAGTTCTGGGCTTCAGGAGTCAGCTGTTGACATCTGAAATCTCCCTATCGCAGGGGTTTGGCCATTTACTGAGGCTTTAGTCAAATTTGTGGTTAAAGCATGTCAGTTTTAACACTGGCTTATTTTTAGTCAAGCAAAGCTAATAAGCTATACCTGTCACACACGGCTGTTTGTGTAAACCAGTGCCGCGCTCTCATTCTTTTCCTTGAATTCTGTCTGTTGGCTCAGTGGTTGATATCACACTTGCCAAGTGTCTGTGTAATGTTCTTTGTAGCTCTCTCCTGTAGCCTTAGATTAGTTTTCTATTATGCATTTTTTAAATAAAAGGACTACATTTGAATATTTGTCTTCTCTGAATTTTCCCTTTATTTTCATAGGATACATTAAATACAACTGAGAACAAATTGCTTGATGCACAAACTCAGATTTCCGATTTGAAAAGGTAAAATGTTTTGTCTTACTAATAAGCATTTAAATAAGAGTCTATATTGAAAGAGATGAAAAGAAAGTGGATTATTTTTTAGCATTTAAATAAGTGTCTATATAGAAAGAGATGAAAAGAAAGTGGATTATTTTTTTGAGGTATTTTAAGCCCTTTGAGATTAGGTTTTATCCTAATCTTCACTAATATAGAAATACATTTGATTTTAGCCAGGGTTTTTAAATGATTAGACTACATTGATGGTTGTGCCTGAGAGGTATGCATTTCCCCAAACATAATGTATTTTCTCAGCCTAGGTAAGATCTAAACGATGTTAAATCATTGAAAAGAATTTTAAGGAGCAGATCTGGTTCACCGAATTATTGTTATGCTTGAAAAAGAAAACTCCAAAAAAGCAAACAGGGTTCACACCAGTTTTCTGGTCATCACTCTCTGAAAGACCGGGTTTGGGGATTATATTCATGATCCAATTTGCTTGATTAGGTAAAAACAGAGTCATAAATGGTCCTGATGGCAGACTGGTCTGATGTCTCTAATTGGCTTCAGAAACATACTGTTTCGTATTTGGGGATCTTACTGTGCTGGTCAGGACGTCCTCTAGGGAAGAGGACGCAGCTGTGTGGCTTTGTTCAGTCTTTGCCATGACACATTCAGACCTAAGGACAGCTTCCTTACCAGCTTGGTGGAAAGCACCTGTTAGAGCTGTTCTTTCTCGAACGTTCCCTGCAGCAGGGTGGTAAGAATTTAAGTTAAAAGGAGAGAGGAAAACATATGCAAAGTTAACAAGAACAGAAGGAATGCAAGACATGCTCAGAACCATTAATTGGCCAGAGTCCTTATTTTCTGTTGGTAAACTTGAAAATAGGCTTTTATTCTGAATATGGCACAAATTCGATGAGTTGCCTGTAGGTTGAGTTGTTGGGGATAATTTAGCGTTTGCATCTTTTAAAAATTAGGACATTCTTTATAATAGCTCTGTTATTGGAAGTTAAGCCTGCTTCCTTTTTGTGAAAGTGTTAGCTATATATATTTATGAAATATATATACTTGTATATATTTTATATGCACAAATATATACATAGTAGCATTAAACATGTTAGCATTGCAATTTGAGTACTCGAATTTATTTTATTTTTAGTTTATACATCGTATGTTTTGATCTGTAGTCAAATTAAATTTTTAAAAATTTTCTAGATTGAGTCCCTTTGTTTCCTTTTCCTTCAGCTATAGGATATGAAGTGGCCCTCGGTAGAGTTCAGTGTCTTTGCCTTTCTCTTTATTCTCCCTGATTTTGTTCAGCTTTGTACAGTTAATGGTAGCATTTTACTGTGAAAAGGCTCGTGGACTTGCACCTCCTTTGTCACCCCTTTTCTAGAAGGGCCTGTTACATAATTTATAATTGAGCTATATTTTAAGTTTGTTGAAATGTGCTTGAATTTATCTTACTCTTTTGATTCAGAACAGTTTCAAAACTGGAAGCTCAGGTCAAGCAAGCAGAGCACGAAAATAGGTTCGGCCTGCGCCGTGACTCTGGAGCTGCCGTGAGGGCCCCGCGTGCCACGTAAGTCGTGTCCCTTTGTCCCCTCGGCCCTTCCGCCGAGCTCAGACGCTCGTGTGTCTAACTCAACGTTGGGGCTGGGGGTCCTCTTGGCTTTAGCTGTGGGAAACGGCTGCTTGTTCGGTGTCGCAGGAGCTCCTGTGCAGAGGACGAGCTGAGAGGAGGAAACGGAATCGGGTCGGGGTCTGGGGATGGGGGTGTTTCTGGGTTTTTGACTCTGCCCAGCTGTGTGACCTTAGGCAAATCACTTAGTTTTTTGGAACTCGGTTTCATTTTCTCTAAAAACAAGGACATTGGGCTGGAACATCTCGAAAGATCATGTAGCCCTAAACTCCCAGAGATGACGTTCCCACGTTAAGTCGTAAGGAGTTTTTGTTTAGT
This sequence comes from Eidolon dupreanum, assembly GCA_028627145.1. NCBI lineage: Eukaryota > Metazoa > Chordata > Mammalia > Chiroptera > Pteropodidae > Eidolon > Eidolon dupreanum. The sequence continues at coordinate 104,869,307 of CM053510.1, read as the reverse complement.
TTCAGAGTTAGCTTCACTATAATCTCAGAGACATCTTGATGAGACATTTACAGAATGAGTTTTTTCAAGTTAGAATTCGTGTTGTTTATGATTTTTAGTATAAAAAAGTATTAAAGAGTAGATCACAGCTTCATGATGACATTTATTAGAAAAAGATGATTAAATTGCAAATTTTAACCTAAGTCGTAACATGAGAAGCTTTCTCTAGATCTTTCTTAGTTAATCTTAGTAGAACACAGTGAATTATTTAAAGAAATAATGATGTAAGTACCTGCATTTGAACATCGAGAGACATCCAAAGGGAGGGCAGAGGCTGGGTCTAGGGAAGGCCTCCCGTGGAGGTGACATGGAGGTGACGTGGAGGTGACATGGAGGTGACGTGGAGGCAGAGGCGACGTGGGGGGGGTTGTTCTAGGGGAAGGTGTTGGGGGGAGGGAGTGTGTCGGGCAGAGAGGTGACCCTGCTGAGTCCTGAGGTGGGACGAGCATGGCGTGTTTGCAGAACCTGGAGGCCGGTGTGGTCTGGACCCCTGGGCAGGTGCAGCCGCCCCGTCATGCACTGCTTCATGAGCCGTCCTCGGGCCTTCGGGTTTTACTCCCAAGCCCCCTGGGAGGCCTTCGAGGGCTTTCTGTAGTACAGCTCTGTCATCTCATGAGGGGACAAAGAAAGGGAGGCAGAGGGACCGGTGAGGCTACTGCAGGGCTAGGAGAGGGGGTGGCCCTAGAAATGAGAGATTCTGGAGGTGGGGTCCACAGGACATGCAAGGTAAGAAGAGGGGCTGTCAGGTAAGCCCTCCGTTTCTGTCTTGAATAGCTAACGATGCTGTGTTTTGAACTAGGGAAGAGATGGGAAGAGCAGACAATGGGCTAAATATCAGAGTTTTCATCTTGGATATTTTAATTTGAGACCTGTGTGACTTCTAAGTGGAAATCAAGCAGGCAGTTATAAATTTGCATTTGGGCCTCATAAATAAGGTCTTAGGCTGGACTTACAACTTTGGAGTTGTCTTTCTAGGTAGTGCTTAAAACCGTAGGACGGACAGCTGTGTTTAGAGAGAAGTGGGTCCAGGATCAAGCACTGGAGAACACCAGTGTTTCTGTGTCGGGTAGAGGAGGAGTCGGCAGAGGAACCGGAGAACGAGCTGCCAGAAAGCTACGAGGAGACCCGGCGCGGTCACGGCGCCGAGTGCTGCTGAGCAGGGAGGGTGGAGACGGGGTTCTCGAGGCCCCGAGAACAGTGTGGGTGCAGTGACAGATGTGGACCCCAGTGGGGAGTCTGATGAGGAATGAAGGAGAACAACCACAGCGTGAAGTGTTTACGCGTGACACTGGAGTGTCGCAGTGCGTACACCAGGGGTTGGGGAACCACAGCCCCCAGGCCAGGTCCCGCTGCCGCCTCTTCTCGTAAGCCCGTGAGCAAAGAATGGTTTTTAAATGTCTGAAAAATTTTTAAAGTAGTATTTCATGACGTGAAAATTACATGAAACTCAAATTTCAGTGTCCATAAATAAAGCTGTATTGGGACACAGCCAAGCGTATCCATCCACATATTGTCTGTAGCTGCTTTGCACGGCAGTGGCAAAGTGGAGGAGCTGCGACAGACTGTCCGGCCTAGAAAACCTAAAATATTTACTATCTGGCTCTTTACAGGAAAAATTTGCCAACCCCTGAACTAGACTGTCAGCATGGTTTAATTTTAAAAACACGATATGGAGCAACAACAAAAAGTAATTGCAGGAGAAATAGGATACTATTTATATTGGCTTTAGCGTGTAAAATGGTTCTACATATTTTACAGATGTAGTAAAAGTATAAAAATATGCAGGGAACACAGCATAAATTGAGTATAAATGGTAGCTTTTGGGGAGAATGACATTACAGAGGTACACAGGGGACCCCAGCTGTATCTGTAGTGTTCCACTCTTTAAAAATCCAAAGGATATATATCAAAGGATCAAGATTTTATAAAGCAGGATGGTTGGTGCGTGCGTATTATCAGTAGTCTGTGCATGCTTGAAATATCTCATGCTTTTAAAGTGAACAGGGACCAATAAAGGAACATAAAGAACAACCACAAATCGATAAGAAAAAGGCAACTTTCTCAATAGAAAAGTGGTAGAAGAATACGAACAGGCAGTTCACAGACAAACCTAAATGGCTAATAAAAATAAAAAGGTGCTCATTTCACTAGTAATCTTAGCAAAATGCAAATTAAAACAATAATGGGAGACCACTTATATCATCAGACAAGCCAGACTTAAATCGAATCATTGTAAGTTTGGCAAAGATGTGAAGAAACAGGAACTCTCAAACTTGGCTGGACTGCAGACTGGTGCCGCTGGTCTGGAGAGCCATTTGGCAGCCTCAGTGACACTGCAGACGTACACGCCCAGAGTCCACGGTCCGCTGGTAGACAGTGACCTGAGAGATTGTCCCACAGTTCACAGCAGCGCGGCTGACGGGTGGCGGGTGAGAACGAAGCGTCCCCAGCCGGAGAGGAGTAGACTGTGTGCTGTCGCCATGCTGTGGGGAGATGGCAGAGACGCTAGTGCTCGATGTATTCACAGGGATAACCTCAAACGTGACATTGAGTAGAAAAAGCATTAAAAGGTTGTGTACGTCATGCCCTTTCTGTAATTAAAAAATAATTTTATTTCTTAAGATGAGAAATAGGGCAAGATGTTAACATGTGTTAAAACCAAGTATGAGTGAGTGCTCGGTTAGTATTTGTAATTTCTTAGAAATGTTTGAAATGTTTCTTAAAAATCAGAAAGGGGTGACAGGGTTGACATGACAGTGGTTGAGAGAGGCGGCTCTTAGCGAGCTGGCCGTGGAAGGAGCGGAGGGGGGAGGCGGGGCGGGCTCGGTTCCTGTCCCCTCTCTGGGCATCGCGAGGCTGTGTCCTGAGGCGGGTCTGGGCTGAGAGGTCTGAGGAGAGCGAGGAGTTGTCAGTTGCTGAGCACAGAGGGGTGTCACCAGCAGTGTTGGGTGTCCACCTGCTTTTGCAGTGACACCCCAGTCTGCATGGCTGGGTGGCTTTTTTTTTTTTTTTTTTTTTTTTTTTTTAGCAAAGCACATTCGTAGGAGTAGAGACACTAAGAGTGAGGTCGCTGAGGTCACCAGGCTTGGGGCTTCACTGCCAAGTCAGGTGTGACATGGCCAGGAAAGGGGTGGGCGGTGAGCGCCTGTCACCAGGAGAGCACACGCAGGTGGGCAGGGGGGGAACCGGTAGCGCAAGGAGCGTGATCCGTGGAATGTGGTGGGGGCCACAGGCCTTGGGGGCCACGTGCTGTGGTCGTGCGTGAGCGCAGTGCCTGAAGAATCTGGAATACTGTTTTCTTGAGCGGGGTGTGCCCTGCTGACGACAAAGCCCAGTGAGTGTCCTTCGAGGGGGGCGACTGAGGAGGAAGGGTCAGGTCACTGGAGAGAGGTCCAGGCTGCCTCTGACCTCTGAGTGGACGCTGGGACTGCCCAGTGTGAGATTGGGGTGGCTGTGGAGGTGAGCCGGGGTCTCAGGTGTAGCCGCCGGCCACCTGGGGCACGGTGCTGTGAGCCCCCGCCGAGCAGGGTGTGCCTAAGGACGAGGCGAGGGACAGAGGGTCTGGGACGGGCCGTTCAGTGCCGTAGTGCCCATCGCCCCGTGCGCTCGTTTAAATGAAGTCACATTTGAAAACTGGTTCTTCAGTCTCAGCAGCCGTATTTCTGGGGTTCAGTGGCAGTGCGTGACTCAGCCGCTGTACTGGGCTGTCCAGATAGCTTCTGTTTGGGCAGAAAGTTCTGTCAACAGAGCGGGTCTGGGGGGCCAGGAGGCGCCCTTTTGCTCCTGCCCTGAGCCGTGGCGGGGGGCAGGTGTGAGGCGCCCCAGCGGGGCGTTGGGGTGTTCGGGGCTGTGGATGTGTGAATACCTGAATCTTGACTGAGATTCGAGAGCATCAGAAGTAATAGAAACGTAAAACAACAATTCTGTTTAATCTTAAAACCACACTATAGCATTCATATACGTAAAGTAAGATTGCAACATGCAGCGTTCAATTACTGTGCGAACGCACAAGTGTTTCCGAGCGGGGGCTTTCGGTGCGTGCTCAGGGGGCTGAAGCCCAGACCTCGTAACGCCTCCGAACTGTCCTCGCCCGCACAGCGCGCTGGCAACCTCGGACGTCAGCAGGCGGAAGTGGCTCATACCAGGAGCGGAGTATTCCATCTTCACTGGCCAGCCTTTGGACACCCAGGACAGGAGAGTGGGTCACCAGCTGGAGGACACCTGTGTTTCTGGGTGAGATAACGGTCACAAAAATTTTATTTAAGAAATGTTATGTTTTCTTAGAGATTGCAATTGCCATTAAATGTTCAGAAAGGTATAAGGAACCAGCTCCTTGTTTCTTCAGTATCTTAGTTTTAAAGCCCTGAGTTTGGGGTACTTCAGCTTGTGCAGAGCTTCCCGGCTCGTGTGCCAGGCTCAATGCTGTGCCACACACGGGCTTCGAGAAGCCGGCCCTCTCCCCCTGCAGGTGGCCCGAGCCCCACGAGTGACCCTATCCGTTTACGCCACGGCGCTGTATGAAGATGACGTTTCTGTATGTGTGTGAAAGGTTGGGTAACGCTGGCTCTCATACGCAGGTTCACTTTAATTTCTTTCCATTGTAAAGCAGATGAGTTCATTGTGGAGTGTGATTGTCAGCTCACGTTACGCCCCCAGCAGTCCCAGAGAGCCACGTGGCCTCGTTCAGGCTGCTGTGACACATGGCAGCAGACTGGGTGACTGAAACGGTTCATTTCCCACAGTTCTGGAGGCGCTGAGTCAACGTCAGGGAGCGGCACGGTCGGGTGTTGGCCAAGGCCCTCTCCTGGCCACGCCCTCACGTGCCCTTTCCTCGGGCCTGCTGCAGAGAGACCCCGGGTCTCTTCCTCTAGTCCCATCGTGGGGACTCCACCCTCTCGATCTCGTCTGAACCCTGTCACCCCCCCAAAGGCCCCACCTCCGCACACCATCACATCGAGGACTGGGGCTTCCATGTCTGAGTTTGCAAGCGGGACGCAGATGTTCCGTCCACAGCACCGTGCGTCTTACAATTATTCTTTCAGGTACCGTTCTCCCCCGGAGAAGGATCCCGCACCTGGAAGTTCACCGACAAACTCGCTGCTAAAGAAACAGAGAGAGACTTCAGAGACGCCCATCATGAGGGCTCTAAAAGAACTCGACGGAGAAAAAATGTTTAAAAGTTGGGGCACACAGACAGAGAAAGAGGACACTTCAAACAGTAAGTACTTTACCCCTTATCTGATATAGATAGATGTGGATTGCAGAGATATCTTCCCCTTTCCCACTACTTATATTACCTCCTTTAAAATGATATTCCTCAAGTAATGAAATAAGTTTGTTACTGCTGCTTCAGCCCCATTTCATAGGTAATCATCCCCTAGTTAATAATTTGTCACTGTCATAGCATAACATACCTTTTATATAAAGCAAATTACATGTTATATTCTGGTTATTATAGATCTATGTGCCATTCTTAAGGATGTTTACAAATTTTTTATATCAGTTTGTCACGTCAAAAAGTTATGACAGACATTTGGTGTTTATGAACAAAGGTGTAGCATTTCTCCTCTCCCCTGATTGGTCACTGAGCATCCATCCCTAGGGCAAGAGGTATCCTTGATACGTTTTTTCACAGGTCCAGGTGCTTGCATCTCTTCCTCGTACCTTCCCGCGCTCCCTGGGTCGGGTTGCTAATGACACCATTAACATCTTTGGTGTCGCATCTCCAAAGCAGTCTCCATCTCCTAGTAAATAAATGAGTGACCTTCTTTCTAAAAATAAACTCTCGTGAAAAATCACCTCGAATGCCAATTGTAAACAGGGAACCAAAATGAATGCATTAGAAACTCCCACATTTCTCTTCATCAGGCATTTCTTATTGTTATAATATGGCGCATTTGCACATAATCATTATAACCTAAACAGTGAAGAGAATTGCTTCTTGTTGTAACCATCTGTTAATAAAGGCAGATAATTGCAGCTAGGTTTATCTCGTTTGATTTTTTTTTTTTTACGTTTGCCTCATAGAATTAGTGAATCCTCGACAAACTGAAACATCTGTCAGTGCAAGTCGGTCCCCAGAGAAGTGTGCCCAACAAAGACAGAAGAGATTTAATTCGGCTTCACAGAGATCATCATCTCTACCTCCTTCAAATCGTAAATCAAGCACTCCAAGTAAGAGTTCGATGTCTTACCTCTTGGTTCAAGGACTGACATTCACGCCTCACACGGACATTTTCCATCTCCCTTATAGCCCACTAGCAGCTAGAACAGTGCTCTGAGTACAGGGTCCCTAAATATGATCTTTTTAAATAGTAGCACCGTCTACACAGATATTGTAACTGAAGAAATGATTAGTTTATTGAGTTTGCGTGTCTAGCAGTTTTCTGCAACTAGTATTAATTTAGCTCCTGAGACAGTAGACAGCTGTCTAATTAAACGTTAGTTCAAACATTAAGCTAGCTTGCAAGAAGGTGCTGCTTTTTGTGTGTTTGCCTCAGGTTACTCAGCAGTAGTCATCTTTTCTTTAGACAATTATGGTTTTTATCATAACTTGAAATCGAAAGTTCGAACATTGGGTTTCTGTAGCCTCAATTTTTGTGTCCATGACAGCTGGGAGGGTCCTGTGTGACTGTACTCTGGGCATATTCGCCCACTGCACGGGTGTTTCCATCTCGTTTCCAGCCGACTTCTTAAATCCTGAAAAACCAGTTTGAGTCAGAGTGCCGAAATTAGTCTGATATACTCAAATGTTGACAGTGGTTCCCTCTAGATGTTAGGATTATGAATTATTTTATTTTTTAAACTCTTATTTATCTTTCAAAAAGTTTAAACGAAATTGTATTTATTATCAAGTTAGGAAAAAATACCAGAAAAGAAAGTATATGTTCTAATGTAACACATATATTATATAGAAGGAAAAGAATATTTCCTCTTTGTTTTCTTCTGTAGCAAAAAGAGAGATTATGTTAACACCGGTGACTGTGGCTTATAGTCCAAAGCGGTCCCCTAAAGAAAATTTGTCTCCAGGATTCAGTCATCTGCTTAGCAAAAATGAAAATCCGATTCGGTAAGTTCTCCAAGACTGTAGAATAAAATATATATATTGGTTTTTAAAAAAATATCACCTGTGCCTCTAGCTATCACTAATTTTTTAGTTGTCAGGAACTCTGGATATAAATTATTTAAATAAAGGACATATTAAAAATTAAAAAATACCGTAATACATGAAAATAGTTTTTAAGTACGTAAACTGACTACTGCTAAATTTAAATGCCGTCTCAGAACCCTCCAGTTTTCAGATGTAGAACGATAATTCTTTGTTTTCCTGGAAAGGTTTATGACACAGGGAAATTTTTGAGCCATTTGTACAGGAAGGCGGGCCTTCCCGGAACGGCCCCGGCACGGAGTGTAAGTCTAGCCGTGCTGCTGAGACGGTGGTCCTGCCGTGCGGCCACCGCGTGCCATGGTGGGGGGACTCCCGACTCCGGTCACCCAGCCCCTTCGGGCTCTGGGAGAAACTGAGCATGTCGAACCTCAGTTTCCTCTCGTGAAATGGGGATGATAACGCCCCACGTACTCCCCGAGGTGGTCATGAAGAGATCCGCACGGTGGACGCTTTAAGTCCCTCGTGTGAAGCTCTAATTTTATGTGAGAAAATATAAATTTCAGTTTTAGGAAATTAAGTGACCCGCTTTCTTTCTTAGAAAATAGGTGAGTGTGTGAGTTAGCTGGGCGCCAGCTCGTCTTTCTAGCGGCGATAGGGAAAATCAGTTAACATTTTTTTTCTCACAAGTGACTTGCTTCATTCAATAGATTTGATATACTTTTGGATGATTTAGATACTGTTCCTGTGTCTACGCTACAACGTGCCAACCCAAGGAAACAACTCCAGTTCCTCCCTCTAGATGACGCGGAAGGTATCTTTTCCTAAAAAATTGTTAGTTATGGTTTCTAGTCATTCATTTTGCGAATCTTGTGTATTTTCGTGGTTCTAAGTTTAGAATATCCCGTACTTTAGAATTTTTTCTACCCAAGGGCTTCTAAAAATAAGCGTTCACGACGCTCATGTTGTGGTCGGTGTTGACACCCTCACCGAAAAGCTGGGAAACGGAGGTCCTGGGATGGTGACGTTGGCCACCAGGGCCACGCTGATGTTTTTCTCTGCATTGGTCTATAATTTTTATGCAACTTGGGTTTTGGGTAATATTTTTCTTTTTTCTCACTTATACTTTCATTTTGGAATAAAGTTATAAGATAATGCATATGAAATCACTTGGGTAGGCCTTAAAATGTTATAAATATGTTTAGCTTTTAAACTTTTTTTTTTTTTTTTGCTTTAAGGTTACTTAAAGTTCATTGAAGTTTATAGAAAGTTTGATGTGTTCATTTAAGGAAGTCGTGAAGGTTGTTGAACTCAGGGAAAAGCTTTTAGAAATTCTGCGAAGTCACTGCATACATGTGATCGATAATTGTGTCTGTTCTCATTGTATGTTTTGCCCATGTCACAGCTATTTCCAGAAAGAAGTTGGGTACTGTGTTTAGTATATATGCACTCTGTTAGAGAAATTGGTAAGAAATCAATTTCTTTTCTCTCCAACAGAAAAAAAATATTCAGAAAAAGCCACCGACGTCCATGCTGATCATAACTCCTCCCCCGAACCGTTGCCAAACGGGGCAAAGACCTTCTCTGTGAGACCCGCCTGGGAGAGGAGCAGACCCTCCAGCCACGAGCCGTGGAAGCCTGCCCCGGGCACGCAGCACGGCCACGACTTTGAGTATACCGCCAAAATCAGGACCCTCGCCGAGACGGAACGGTTTTTCGATGAACTTACAAAAGAAAAAGACCAGGTAAAAACAACAAAACATTTTGTAGATCTTTTTCCGAACTTGACACTTATGTCTAAGGAGCAGTCAGAAGGGAGTCAGACCCGCCCCAGGACGTTACTGTGAATTTCACACCGAAGCTGCACCAGCAGCGTGCGTGAGCCGAGCTGTCGTTGCTAATTCTGACAGAGGGAACTTATGGGAAGACGGGATGGACAAGAAAATACTAGGCTGAAGTCTTTTCTTCCCATTCTGTATTATAAACCTCTCTGCCAGTAATTAGAGTTCTTCTATTTTTATTTAAACTGTTTTTGTGTTAACAGATTGAGGCAGCGCTAAGTCGAATGCCTTCTACTGGAGGACGAATCACTTTGCAGACAAGATTAAATCAGGTGAAATGTCTTAGCTCGAATCTATTTTAGAGGCTTGATGCCAGGCAGTGCCCCATTTATCCAAGATGACTTTTTAAAATCACGGTTTTTAGGCACACCGAAACAATCAGTTAAAACTTAGCTTTTACAGGAAGTATTTGGTGCTTATATCATATTTTATCACTGCATGCTAGCTTTCAGGAATAAAACCTGATTTCACCTTTATACTTCAAGAAAATGGTGTTCGTGCCATGATTTTCAGGAAACTAACTTGGGAGCGAATGGCAGTGTGCCTTTCAACAGCTTTCACGCTGCTAAATCAGTGCTCCCGCCTCGAATCTCCCATGTTGTGTGTTTTTCCCCCTCCAATCTGTAACTTGTTTCTGAATCCCTTTGTGGTTAGTAAACGTAGAACAATTGCATTTTGCAGCCGGAAGAGCTGTAGTTAAACAAAGAGAAAGATAGGGTTCCATCGTTGGGCAGGAGATGGTGCAGGCGACATGGCCCCTGTGCGTCTCTTTTAGTTGCTTTTCAAAGAGAATTAAAATGCATGAAGCCACGGGACATCTTAGATCTGTTCTTTTTGTAACATTTTAAACATAACAGCGAGTATATGTCCCTTATGTAACGGCATGTCTTGGCTTCTCCAGTGCCTTAACTTCAGGAAAAGTTCATTTTCAGATTGATCAGTGATGCTGGAAGGAAAGAAAGACAGAGAAAACGGGAGGCGTCTTTTTCTAGGGCTGGTATCCTGAGGGCCTGTAATTTCTCTTTTCTTCTGACTTTAAGTTTTCTTGTCGTTTTTGTTGTCCCGAAAATTTTTATTCAATAACTTATAAGACTCAACACATGAAGCTCTTCTTAAAATAGTTTACTTGGAAGGGAGAAGGAAACACTATTGATACTCTGCTTCTAAATCTATCCTAGTCTATGGCCATGCCACTCTGAGCCCGATCCCGTTTGATCTCGGAAGCTAAGCAGGGTGGGGCCTGGTTAGTACTTGGATGAGAGACTACCTAGGAAGACCAGGTGCTGTAGGCGTTAAAAAAAAAAAAAAAGTAAAAAATAAAAATAAATCTATCTCTGAGACACTTGTTTATTTTTATATAATCATAAGCTCTTAGAACAAGACTTAAAGGGCACTGGTTTCTGTTCATATATGTCAAAGCTCTTTCAGTCCAGTAAGAGGACAAAATGGCAGCAAAAGGGCTGAGGATGCTTTTATATGCTTCATACGTGAAAAAGTTAAATCAGGCAAAGAAGATGAAATATGTTCAGTCTCATCAGTGAATAAAAAGCGATATATCTTTTAATAAAAGCATTTTTAAAAACTATCGTATTGGAAGGTATTTAAAAAAAAAAACAATCCAGTACCTAAAATGGGGAGACGGTTATTCTCACACCCTGCAGGTGGAGGTGGGAATTGTCACACACTTGCTGGAGTCCAGCTTGATGTATAGCCAGAGCTTTCACATTTTGCATTCCTTCGGACATAGCGTTTGTCCTTCTGGGAATGATTCCTAAGGCATTACATGCAGATAGATATGTGTAAGGAGGTATGTTTAGGAATATTTATTGCAGCATTATTTATGATATCTAAAATTAGTAGCAACCTAAATTTCTACTAAAAGATTCTTGGTTAAGTGTACGTCTGATGAATATTGCACATTAAACGATGTAGAAAGATAATTTATAAACCAGACAAGTTCAGTTGAAAAACATTTTGAATTGGATGTTTGATTCTGTTTTTTTTTTTTTTAAATGGCTAGCATATCTACACACACACACACACACACACACACACACAGGAAAGGAACAATGCTTGTGACTTTCTGCTCATCTGTCTTCTAAATATTCTATAATGAAGGTGTAATCCTTTTATGATTAAAGTTGTTAAAGAGAAAATTTTAATGTTTTATTTCAGGATACCATTGGAGTTAATACTCAATAAAGTATCTAAAATAATAAATATATATTCCAGGAACCAGTTATTTCACAGCAGTGCTATCTATTTGTTGCATTGATTCACTGTGAAATCCTTTGTTCCTTAGAGGAGTCTTCTCTAAATAGTGTTCTTTTTAACTTGGACGTTTTTGTCTAAGTTGATATACGTGTAGGTGGGGCGGACACTGGTCAGGTATGTCTGTCAGTTCTGGTGAGATGCGTCCTCGTTCCTCTTGTACTGTCTTCAGTTCAGAGCAATTCAAGGGTCGTCTCCTTCCGGCCAGTTGTGTCGCTATTGCTAGAATTTCCATTCTCGACGCATCAACCATGTCGAGGATATTTTAAAGGACGGCAGGTATTTGGACTGGTTGAAAAGTTAATTTACACCGTTCAGTTGAAAAGAAATATAAAGATGGTTTCTGTAAAAAGCAAAATATCTGATTTTAGTGTTTATTCTTGTTCTTTTGCTAAGAGAAAGTTCAGTTGGTGGTAATTATAGAACAGTGAACTTGCTGTAGACTTGAACTCTAATTAAGCTTTCCCCGTTATTTTCACCTAGGAGGCCTTGGAGGACCGTCTGGAACGGGTTAACCGAGAGCTGGGCTCAGTCCGCATGACGTTAAAGAAATTCCATGTCTTGCGCACCTCTGCAAATCTTTGAGATTTGTAGCATTAAATTTTGAGACATTTTTGTTTGCACTACTGTATAATTATGCACTCAGAAAAGGCAAACTATTTTGTACTGTTTATAAGCCTTCAGACTGTAGTTTTACAATCATGCAATTCTTTAACTTGCTATTTTATACTTCAGATGGCCACATATTTTCAAGATATTTTTGTTATGCTCAGGAATCTCTTGTATATTTTACTATTTAAAAAGTATTATTTTTAAATAGTATATATCTCCAATTTATATCATGAATAAGGAAATGGAATTGGGGAGGCAGCTTGTTTCTAAACAAATAGTGTTATCGTTTTACAATTTGCACACGTTTTGTAAACTTATTAGACGTTGTGAGTATGTTTTTTTCTTTTTAAATAAATGCTTAAGAATAGCATTCATAATGATAGACTAATACATGCTGAATGCAAAAAACAATTGTAGCGTACCCTGGATTTTAGTTGTTCTTAATGCAATTCCTGTTTGAAACATTTGTCTTAGAGTGAATATTAGATTAATAATAATGGAAGTATTGGAAATAATGGAATACTGGAAAGCTTTGAAAACTACATGAATAACTCATTTTATTTCCCTTAATCTATGTTATTTGTGAGGAAAGAAAAATGAGAGAGATGTAATTTTCTAATTTGGTCATATATAGTGCTTTTCAGGAAAATGTTAAACAGATGGAGAGCTGCAGCTTTCTGCTCATCATTCAGATATAGCTCGTGTCCCACCCTTGACCATAAATTGATAGAGAAAGCTGACCAAGGCAGGACACCACCCAGTGAGGTTATAGGAGCAGCCCTGCTTTCCTCAGTGTTGGTGGCTTTGGCTCTCAGAGTCATTGTGCAGACACTTGACCCCCTTCACCGCTGCCAAAAAAGAAAAACAGGTAATCCCGCAGAAGGGGCTGCAAGAACAGGTGAAGGCCAGAGCACCCTGCTCTGCTTGTAAATGGAAGGGACTGTGTCTAGGTCCCGCGGCCTTGAGTTTGGTCCTGCCGGGGGCTCTAGCTCCCCGCCTGGGCAGTAAGCGCCCCCGGCCCTCGGAGTGGCGCTCGGATGGGGGCCGTGCCCTGACCAGGAGCTCCAGCCGTGTGCAGACTGCCGCGCAGGGCCAGGCCGCGTGGCGGCCCGCTTCTCCGTGGCCAGTCAACCCAGCGCCCACGCGCTCGGCGCATGCTGATAAACAGCCGTGTCACACTTCCACAGCGGATCCCCGGAAGCGCTCAGGTTTAAATGTCGGTTTACTCTTGAGCTTTTCCTCCGCCTGTGTGGCTCTCAGTCGCGTGTAGTTATGGTGCACCAAGCCCACCGTGACTCCGTGTGGGCGCATGGGTGTCTTCACGCACCCTTCACCAAGGCTTCCCCTGGCCAGCTGCAGGCCTGGCGCCCGCAGCCACACTCCCTCTCAGCCGGGGTCGCAGCTAGGAGGGGCCTCTGGCAGCTGCGTCTCGCTGCCAGCGCAGAACTGCACTCACCAGAATCAAGTGCCTTCACTCTATTTTTTTTTTAATCTAGTTATGCTAAAGAAAAGGTTTGTTTTAACCAAGCTCCACTACGGGCCTAATCAAGGGATTGACTTTACAGCAATATGGCCTTTAATGGGTTCCAATGCATTAAAAACTAACCCGAACATTATCAGGCTATTTCATTGTTCCTTACTTTTATTGTAAAGTCTACTACATTCTTAAGAATAAAGAAACTGCCATTTCAGAAGAGATTACAGTTTTATCTTGTCAAGGAGTTATCTGCCCGGTAGTCTCTGTGAGCTTCTTCCAGGAAAGGCATTTAGCGCATCAAAACAATCTGTGTGCTTTCTCAGAAAACCTGTGCTTTGATTTTTGAAGTATGCAACAGGCTGGAAGTATCAGTCACTTATTTTTTTTAAAAAAGAAATTTTATTTTTTGCTTTGTAGCTGTGAAGTGGGAAACCAAGGAGAACCCTTTCAGCCATCATTCTCTTTGGTGGTTAACTTAGTGGACACTCCGCTGAAACACCACTCGACGTGAAAGCAGGAAAGGCGGCAATCTTGGGAAGCAGCTACTGACCCTGTGAGGTTGTTGCCGGCTGGGGCTGAGCTGCAGCCAAGTAAAAAGAAACAAAAGCCTAAGTGAATCTTCCACTTCGGGGAAGTGCCTTTTTAAATGCAAATACTAACTCTCTCTGCACCCCATTCTGCCCTTTTCTCTCCCTTACTGAGCTGCCTGAGGTGGGGACAAGTATTTCAAGAGCCAGGACTTATGGCCTAAGATAAAGTTCCAGCTTAAACAACAGGCAGAACTGGGTCTGTGCAGCTGGGGGCGGGAGCCTGGGTCACGTCCTGGCCACCGCCTGCTTCCTTAGCCTGAGTGATGAATGAACCTATAAGAAACTTCTATTCAGGGAGATCATGTAAAGTGCCTGGTGCTTCGTAAATTTTCAATAAATAGTACATTTCAGTTTCATCCCAAGTTAAATAGGCTTTTGAAATAGCGATTTTGCATTTTTTTTTTTAATAGAAAAGTAGTGTCCCAAGCAATTGACTTAAAAAGTACCTTGGGTTAGTTGACATTTCCATCAGGTGGCCCAAGGTAGTCTCTCCACCCCTTTGCCAAAAATGAGCTTTCTTGGAGTTTAAATGAGCTTTCCTCTGGTGTGAGTTTTTTAATGACTAAAAAAAATAATTGATAACCTGTTGAGTGTAAGTTCAGAAGGCACTTTGACCTTAAGCAGGTGATTTTGGGGTTATTTGATATCGATGTAGGCTACTGCAAGAAAAAGCTATTGCCACTGTAATCACCATGATTGCCCCTTCAGGTGTTTCATCCATCTGAAGGTGGCGATGGGCCGTGAAGCCGGACGAGCCTGCTGCTGGGTGTTGGATCTGTAATGAGGATTATGACTCGTTTTTCAAGTTTGCTAACCACCAAGACATGTCCCCCCTTTTAACTTAGAAAAGCCAGGTGCTTTGCTGAATGCTGTTTGAATTCTGCTCTGCACTAATATAAGTAGTAAAATTATGACATCTTCGTTGCTTTAAGTTTTAGATTATTGCAGAAGCAGTTTTCACTAAATTTTAATGTGCAACTTGTGCCGTGAGTCTCTAAGAAGCTTTAAAAAATAAATGCATACTCAGAGCTCTAGGAATCATAGAGGTAAATCACATTTACCCATCGTGAGTGACTGTACGGTTATGAGATTTGTAGGATCTGATTGAACCAATTACATTGCACAAATTTTGCAGGAAATCATTTCCTTCCCTGCCAGGGGTTCTGTGGCAGTTCGATAATGTATTAAACTACACCAGTATTCTTAGGACCTGTGTTAAGCTTTTTCCTTCAGATTCGTGTTTTATTTCAACAGACCTGTCTCAAATACGAGGAATCGAGCCATAAAGTTGCGTTTGCCGGACCTTATGTACCTCTTGCTGACTGCAGACTTCAAAGATAACTGCTTTATTCACAGTGAGTCACTGTAGCAGCGATGTGTAACGTGAGCAACCGGCTTCGTGCCGTGCTGCCGACGGTCAGACAAAGCCACGTGCTTGTTGCGGTCATTAAATCTCGTCTGGTGTTGGAGCAATGACACTGTAAGCTCCGTGGGAGCAGGGACCATCTCTTCATTCCTGCAAACAGGCAGTCAATAAACATCTGTGGAGATGAGCAGTGTTTGTGTGTTTGTTCACACCGGCCAGCTGTGGGATCTGACTTTCAGCAGTGTTAAGTCCTCGAGTCACTGACGGTTTGGCTGCAGCCAGCGCAGTGCTGTCCAGGGGCCCAGTTCCAGCGGGCCGGCGGGCAAGGGGCCTCGCTCGAGATGTGTATGTTGTGCAAATCTTTCTTCCGTGGCTCTTAGGCCCCCCCTTGGTGGCGGGAAGGGGCTGAGGGTTTACTCTTTGAGGGGACACCTCCACTTGTCTCTGATCAGACTGGTGTTTTGAGGCCACTTGGGTTGCAAGTCTGACAGGAACCCAAGCGGATCCCAGTTTCCGTGGTGGCTTTGCCCTCCTGGCTTCAGCTGAGCTCACCTGGAACTGCTTTCGTTTTGGCCTGCAGCGCCCTTCCCGGGGAAGGCCCGCCCATGTCCTCAACCACATAGGGTGACACTTGGCGCGTGGTCAGCTACCAGGTCCCCTGTTTCATTCCATCACTTCAGCTCTGGGCAAGCAAGTCCAGCCCCGCTCCACCTCAGCACACACCACGTTTTCTTTGTGAATGTCACCCAGGCCCCCGTTGGTCCTTTCGTTTTCCACCTGGCGGGTCCCATCGGGAAGGGACACGAAGGTGTTCTGGACCACTTCCAGTTCCTCCCGAGGGCCGAGCGTGTCCGACGCCGGTTCCTACGGCCCTGGGTGCCGTCCCGCGTCTGGGCGCCGGCCCCAGTCTGGCTAGCCGGCGACGTGCAGAGGCCTCACGACGTCTGCCCCTAGATTCGTCCTCTTCCTCCGCAAGAACTTCGCGTTTTAATCGGGAGCCCGGCGGGCCCGGCGGCGCCGGCGGGGATGCTCGCCCCCCTTCCCCCCGCACCGGGCGGCCTCGCCGCGCACGGGGGTGCGGAGGGAGCCCGGGGCCCCGCGCGGCCGGCTCTTCCGGCGGAGGCGCACCCCGCCCGGCGCGCGCGGGCAGCGGCGGCCGCTGGGGCGCGCGGGGAGCGAGGCGGCGCGGCGCAGAGCGGTCCAGGGCCCGCGCCCCGCGCCCCGCGCCCTGCGCCCCGAGCGCGCCCGCCGACGGCCCGGGGCATGCTCGCGGGGCCCGCGGGCGCGCGCGGAGCCTCGGGGCGCAGCCGGCCTCCCGGCGGCGTGGGGCGGCCCAGCGGCCGCGGAGCGCGGAGCGGCGGCCGCGCCGAGCGGGTGAGTGTGTCGCGGCCCGCGCGGCCCCTCTGTCCCCCGGCGCCGGCTCCGCGAGGGGGAGCCGGGCGGGCGGGGATGGGGGGCGGGGGGCGGGCGGGCGGGGGCCGGGGCAGGGGGCGGGGGTCGGGGCCGTGCGCGACCCTGGCCCGGGAAACCGCCCCGAGCTCGGCCCCGGGGTGTCGCCGGCCCTCCGGACTGGGGCCCCAAATGCGATTTTTCGAATTTCCGCCGGTTGCGACGGGGGCGTACGGGACGAGTGTCGCCGCGGTCGAGGGGCAGGTGTGTGTGCAGGGCTGGGCCTGCCGCGCGCTCCTGAGCAGAGGGCCGGGGCCGGGGACGTGCAGGGGACAAGCCCCTGCCCAGCCCGCTGGCCTCCGCCTCCTGCCAGGCGGCCCCCCGGCCCCGGCCGCGGCGGCGTGGGCGTCCCGGGCCCAAGCCTGGGTGTGGCCTCGGACAGGAAAGGTGCCCCAGGTGTCCCCCGGGCTGGAGGAACCGCTGGCGGAACCGCTGGCGCGTCTGCATCCTGAGTCTCCCTTCCCTGTTGTCACCTGAGGTGCCTTAGAGCAGCACCTTCCTCTTCCAGCGCCCCTCGCCCTTTCCTACCTGGGCCAGGCTCAGGGGTGACCCGGGGAGAGGGGAACTTTGGTGTCCCCTTCCCCCACAAGCTGCACGGATCCCCCTGGAGAAACTGCAGGTGGACATTCTCAGTGCACACCAGTGTGCTTGCTCCACAAATGTCATTTCAAGGCAAGTCCTGTAGCTCTGTCCCCTTCCACCAGACTCGCCGCCTCTGCACAGAAATTCTAGATTCCTCATCCTACACCCCTGTCCCTGCCTCTGGAGTGTGGCCTGGGCAGCTCTCCAGCCTCGGGCCTGCACCCTGCCCCTGCCCCCCCCACCGCCCCACGGTCCCCTCAGCATTCTTCAGAGGCCTCATTTGAGTGTCTTTCTCGGTCCCCTACCCCTTCTCTCCCCACTCCCACTTGGGAGTCACTGGAGCTGGTAGGTAGACCTCCCCCCCTTATGGGGGAGAGGAAGGTAGAAAATGCTCCCCCTCATCTGAATCTCCCCTACGCCCCAAGTCCCCAGCGTAACTGGTCACCGCCCCACGTCCCCGCTGCACCGTGTCTGTCTGTCGTGTCTCTCATCACCGCTGGCATTTTCCACGGTTACTCTGGTGCCTGGCTCACTGCCCCTGCTGGACTGAGCTCCCGGAGGACGGGGGTTCCCTTCCGCCCTGGTCCCCGCCCCGGCCAGCCCCGGGCCCTAGCGCATCTGACACCTCTGCCGCCGTCGTCGCTGTTAAATTGCTCCGTTAAGAGACTGCTGTGCGGGCAAGAGGCTCCCAGCCCTCTCCCTTTGCGGAGAGAGACACACGAGTTAGGAAAGGCTGTTTTTCCTCCGAGCGACTTGCCAAATGGTGAGGACAGTACATGCTCTGCGGGGACGGGGACGGCACGGCCTCTGGGTCCCCTGGCAGGGCGGGCGGGGTGGGCCCGCTCTCCACGCCCTCCCCACTCGCTCTGCGGGGGTCAAGGCTCCGGCCTGGCTGTCCCCTAAGGTCTGTAGGAGCTCAACTAAGTCGCTTGGTTTCTCTTGGTCTTGGTTGGTCCTTATGGTGTCTGAAAGAATAGCCCTCTGCTCCTAGGAGGCCCTTGGGGTCTGGGCCTGCCTTGTGTCCCTCAGCAACTCTTCCTTATCGGGACCCAGGCCGCCCTCGCTGGCCTCCCAGGTAGAGTCCCGCCCTCCGCTCTAGTGCCCCCGACCCGACTCCACACGCAGAGCGGCAGTTGCATGTTTCCGGAGGCCTCCCCGCTAGGCTGGGCTCCTGGGGGCGTCAGTGCTGAGTCACATTGCTCTGCATCCTGGTGCCTGGCAGGTGCTCAGGGCGATAGATATGTGTCTGTCGGATCAATGGTGGGAGGGTCGGCCCAGGCGGGCCCCACGTTTGTGGCACTCCGTTCTCAGGGGGCCCCAGCTTTCCTCCCTCCTTATCTAGAGGCCTGTTATAACGCCAGGCAGGTGCTCTCCGTCCTAACCATCCCGTCCGGTCCAGCCTTTTCTCCTTGGCCTCCGAGAAGAGCCAGTCACGGAGGATGTGGAGTTCTTTGTCGAGATGACAAGAGGAAATGCCTGCTGCTTCAAGATCATGCCTTGCTGCTTGTGGGAAAGATGCCGGGGGTCGGGTGTCCTGTGAGGGAATGACAGCCATCTCTCCCCTGCTTCCTTAGCCATGGGCGGGAGAGGCAGGCTGCCCAATACCAGGCAGTCTGTCCGAAGCGAGCGGTCCTGTGCCTGCATGCCACACCTCTGAGATGTCGTCCAGTAAACCCATGGCAAACCCTTGTCTGGTTTGCTTTAAAGCCGGGGGCCTTGATCCCGTCTACTCGAGGCGTCTTACAGAAAAATTTCTTTTAGAACGTAGTGCCAGGCAAACTTTGCCTCCCCCATGGGAAACTGGATTGCTTCCTCCTTTGATAATGAGAGGGAGAGTGGGGAAGAAAACCATTCATTGTTTGTGTCCTGTGCACACGCCCTGTGTGCATGGCCTCTTCTGTCCATACTGCAGGTTAGCTTTCTTCCCCTATTTCCCCAGAGATAGAGGTTGAGAAACAGGGAGGCCAAGTGATTTGCCCAAAGGCTGTCTGGGTTCGCTTCCCAGTTCTGCTTCCCATGCCTGTTCCCCCATGGTCTTTTCTGACTGCCTCGGTCACCTTTTCTCCCTGGCTGCCAGAAAGCTCGGTACACATGCTATTCCATCTAGCAACTGTATTCCCTTACCTTCACGGTCAGCATACTTATTTCTACTTTCCATTCCTTTCTGTCCCCGTGGGTGTATATGCTTATGTGTAAATCTATCAACTTAAATTCTTTGTGAGTCACCACAAGAGGTTTCTGGAAGACTGGACAGATAAGTGAGTTGAATACAGTAAGTAACGTTGCGCCTAACACTTAGGCCGACGCACAGTGCGGTGAGGGAGGTGTGCTCCACAGGGGACATAGTGTGCGTGGTAAGTGCTGCCTGAGCAGCAGGCAGAGTTCAGAAGAAAAGACGCCCTTTCTGGGAAAGGCAGTTGGGGTTGACTTCCTGGAAGAGGTGGGATTTGAAGAGGCCTTAAAGAGTGGGCGGAGTTTTGATAGCCTCAGCACCTGTGAAGGGCGCGGGACTTAAGAGTGTAAAATCTGGGGTTCTGGCGAAGGCCCGGCCAGAACAGGTCTTTTGGGGCGAAAGCAGAGAATTGGTCTGTGGGATAAAGTAGGGGGCCTGGTGATGTCTTTTTCAGATCCCCTCCAGTCTCGATGGCGGGCCTGGGGACACTGGAGCTGGGAGGGCCGCCCCCTGTTAGGGATGAGAAGGATGAGGAGCTGAGGCCAGCAGAAAAGTGGCTTGCTCCCCGCGCCTAGAACCCAGGTCCCTGGAAGGC
>CM053510.1:104825757-104848707 GCA_028627145.1 Eidolon dupreanum | reverse complement strand
ATCCAAAAAGTTGTATGTGATATTGCACCTGACATTGGCAAAGTTTTAAAGGTAGATACAAATAAAGGAAGGAAGGAAGGAGGGAGGGAGGGAAGGAAGAGAGAGAGAGAGAAAGAGAGAGAGAGAGAGAGAGAGAGAGAGAGAGAGAGAGAGAGAGAGAGAGAAAGAAAGAAAGAAAGAAAGAAAGAAAGAAAGAAAGAAAGAAAAAAAGAAAAAAAGAAAAAAGAAAGAAAGAAAGATATAGTCCTTGATTTATGGAACTTAGAGGCTCCTAGGTGACCATGAAGTAATACAGTAATAAAATAGATAACAAAGATCCTATTTGATATGAAAAACATTGTTTCGATGAGGAATACATGATACTGGGCACCAAATTACAGTCGACAGGTAAGTATTTCTTAGGACCCTCGTGTTCAGGCTCCACCCTGCAGACAGGTACGGTTGCCTGCGGCCTCCCCCGTTGTAGGTACGGTTGCTAGTTTTTGTGTGTTTATACTCTTTCAGGGAGGTTTTCTGCATATATGAATATGTATTACTTTTTGGAAGGAAAAAAAAAACACATGAATGGCTGCCAGCCATTGTGCACCTGCTTATTTGACTTGACGATTCATGGATCCTGGAGGCGGCCCTCCGTTGGCCCATTTGGGTGGCTGGGTCTCTAATGATGGGCTTAGCATCTGGCTGCTCCGTTTAGCATCTGGCTGCTCCGTCATTTGTTAAACCGGTTCCCTTTGCATGCAGGTTCGGATTTTAATAGCAGAAAATGGGAAGGAAACAGGGCCGGAGCGAGTGTGCTGGTTCGTAGGTTTCCATGCAAATGTGCTTGCTCATACCCGTGGGGTAATTTCCAGAAGCAGAACGGCTGGGTCAAGTGGTGTTTTCCTTTGATTTTCAGTAGCCATTGCCAAACTGATCTCCATAAAGGTAGCGCCAATTTACACCCCCACTTACGACCTGAGTGCCAGGCGGTGGTTTTTAACCTCAAAACCCCAGGCAAGGAAGAGCTTTTAAGTAAAATGAAAATCTGGAGAAAGCCGTGTGAGTGCCTACCACAAAGGGCAGCTCCTGCAGGGTTCCTGGGGAAGAATGCCGAGGAGGGGCCTTCACTCCTGCGGGTGGGCGGGTGGTGGCCTGGAAGGTTGCCTCCCAGTGGGGGTGGGGGGCAGCGGCTGCCTCGTCCCCTCTCTGTCAGCTCCTAGTCACCAAGTATCTGAGAAGCACTGGAACCTTTAAAATCACAGCAGGACTTGTAAAGTTACAAAATCAGTTCGCCAAGTAAGGACATTATTTTTAAGGCACTGCCATTCACAGGTGTCACTGGGGGTTGGGGGGGGGGTGTATGGCTGGGGGGCGGTTTAGTGTGTAAGGGGCACGGGGTTTCGGTGGGGAAGGTGAAAAGTTGAGGAGGTGGCTGCTGGTGACGGCCGCACAGCACTGTGAGCGTATCTAATGCACTGACCTGTGCATTTAAAATTGGTCAAGACGGTAAAATGTACGTTACGTATATGTAACCACACAGTGTAAAAAAGCTAACAATTCTCTATAGCCATCCTGTCATGAATGAAGGGACACAAGAAATGGGAAAGACCTAATCTAGGAATAAAAAGAGAAAGAACAGGGCTTTCTGAACAGCTCGATCCATTCCGCTTTCACCTTGAACCTGCAAGGGCCTGGTGGTGCCCGGCCTTGAGCCGCTCATTGGGGTGTGGGAGATGTTAAAGGCTGGAGACAGAGACGCTCCCCGAGAAGGAGCTTGGGCTGGGCCTGCAGGGGCTCCATGGTCCCCAAAAAGATCCCGTCCTTGTCCGAGGAGGCCGGGGCTAACCCACGTCCTGGGCCCCGGGCCCACCTGGCCGTCTCATGGCCTGCTGCGGGGTGTTTTCTGAGCCTGACATGAGTGCAACGAGCAGTGACCTGGGAGCAGTGTTTGTCACCATATTCCTCCGCCCCCAGGGGCTCAGGTAACTTTTGCAAAAAGACCGTCCGCCCAGCCCCACCTAGAAGCAGGTGAGGGGAGCAGATGTCTGTTGGAAGTGACTTGGCTCCGAGCGGACAGCTCTGCTGGTACAGAGGCGTCCCCTAGGCCTCCGCATGGCCACGCGGCCTCCCCGAGGTTCTGGGTGTGCGGCCAGTGAGAATTGTCTTCCCAAACTGCAGTCATCGGCAGGCAGCTCAGGCCTCTGTCTCGGTGCTTTTAGAGGGTGTGGATGTGGCCACTGCCACACAGCCAGGTGGCCTCTGACTCTCCGTGGGCCTCCCTCCACGTGTAGACTCTGTGGTCCTCGCCACGCCTGCAGACAGAGAAACGCCAGTCCTAGGAAAGACCGTTGTTCCCGGTCCACAGAGGTCCCCGAGCTCATGGCCATTGGGGCAGGAAGCTGCTTTGAGCCCCGTGGCCTCCTCCCTGTCGTTCCTCAGCCAAAACGCAGATTCCAGAAGGCGAGGTGGCCGGCCAGCACGGGACCCGATCCGCGCGCTGCCCAGGCAGAGCGCAGTCTGTCTCGGAGGCTGTCCGTTACGCAGGGAACCCGTAGCTGTGCTTCACAGTTGACGGAAACATGACTGGCCTCCTGTACGGGCACACCACCACCCCCCAAGTCCCTTGTCACGGCGTCAAGGCCAAGCCGACGTGTGTGAAAAGTTTCCATTTGACTCACAGTTGTCAAGAAGGTGACAGGACTCGCCACAGTCACAGGGCAGCAGGCGTGGGCTTCGCATTTAAGAAAACTGCTGCTTTTGAACAGGCTCCGAATGGAACTTTTTTGCTTTTACTGAAGTTAAGACGGTAACTATAAAACAACTTGCCCGATGCCCCAAATTAAAAAAAAAAAAAAGAAAAGAAAAGGAAAGGAAAAAATTTAACGTCAACCCAGACAAAAAAAATCTCCATTTGTCAGCCTGGTATCGGAGCTCAGCCGAGCCACGCAGACAGAAGGAAGAAGAAATTCTCTCCGCGGCACGGTCAGGTTGCCATCGTCCACCTGTCGGGAGCTGCGGTACCGCGTCCTTGTCCCTGCCTCCTCCTGAGCGTGGCAAAGCCTACGCAGAAGTAGCTTCAAACCCACGCAGACCGTGCTGAATTTGCCCCTGAGACTTCCAGGCGGTCCCGCGAGGTCACCGGAGAGGTCCCCAGGGGACCGGGGAGTCGGAGCCGTCTTGCCAAGCGAGGTCGGTCACCTTTGGAACACTCGTGTCCGAAAGAGGTCCTTGATAAAAGACCAGAGCAGGCAGAGCAGAGGCGGGCACACGAGCGCTCTGCCCCCGACCCGCGGCTGCCCGAGGCCGGCAGCGGGCACGGCCGGGAGTGTGACGGGGTGCTGCCCGACCCCCCAAGCTGGCCCCCGTCAGTGCTGAGGCACAGTGCTCGCGGACCGGCCGCGTGTTCCACAGTCCTCGCCGCATCTAGTGGCCAGATGGTCTAAACAACCCGTCAGCGGCGCGGGGTGTAAATATTTCCCGTCATTATCACGGTGCTGCCGTGTTGGCATCGGCGGGATGAAGAATTACCCGGAGGAGCTCGCTGTGAAGAGCCAGTCTGGCCGCGGGCAAGGCTGCAAAGCCGGCCCTGCCTCACGGAGGGAGCAGCTTCCAGGGCCAGCCTGGGTTCCTCCGGCTGCCTCCCGCTCAGACACGGCGACGGGGGAGCATTCCCTTCGCGCTCTTAGCAAGGACTTTCTCATCAGGAGCCGATGTGATGTTTCTCACCATTGGCGAGAGCTCTGTGGCCGAGCATGTTTCCCTTTTTGCTTTGCCTACCAGGAAGCACACAGCTAAGATTTTTTTTTTTTTTTGACTAATCTGCTTGTGGACTGTTCTTGGTTACAGGTATCGGTGTAGGTTTTCTCCTTCCTTTGTGGTTTCTTCTCTTGATTCATCTAGTTATTTTTGGGAGGTGAACCTATGTCGTAAGGTTTTTGGAAGCAGGTAGTATGAATAATATGAAGAAGCTCCTGGACTTAGTGTGTGATTGCAGGGTGCAGAACTCGAACAATTTCCTTGAATTATCAACTAGACTTCTGGTGCCCAGAGGGCCAAGATGAGGCCTTAGGCCTAGTTTTCCCATTTATCCCTCACACATATGACACGTAGTGACAGTTTGGTGACTGTATTAGTTGAGGTAAGTAATGCTAGCTGCTACTAGCTGCTGCAACAAACAGTCCCTTAATCCAGGGGCTTACCACAATACGGGCTTGTTCTCACTCTTGCCATAGCTGAATTGGATGCTCTGAATTGGATGCTGAATTGGTGACTCTGTGCAGTGAACCAGGGATTCAGGATCCTTTCCTGTTGTATCTGCCATCCCCGGGGGCTCCCTTGGGGTCCTCCAATGAATCCCAGCCACGAAGGATCACAGGGGCCATTTGGGGGGGCCAGGCCTGAAAGGCACGTACATCCCTCTCCTCGGAGAACTAGTTACGCAGCCTCACTTGAATCTAGGGGTGAAAGTGTAATTTAGGCAGAGGAGACTGGACCAAGCCAGACTGCCCCAGGGACATGTCACAGAAGGAATGGACGAACCCACGAGAGGCGGGAGCGGGGCTCCGAGCTGTTGGCCAGCGGCGGGGCTTCCGACGAGCGTGCCTGCCTTGTAAACCCGCGTGCCAGTCGTCTGGACGTGGTTCAGCGCTGTGGATTCCATCAGTGGTCCCCTCTGCCAAACCGGTAGGCCTGCAGAACGCTGGAGCTGAATGGAGAGTTTTTTGTGTTTTTTGTTTTTGTTTTTTTTGTTTTTGAAATCAACTTCCTCACTGCACAGACAGGGAAACTGAGGCCTGGAGGGGGAACCGAGTTGCCTAGAGTCAGCCAGCTGGACCCTGGTCTCAGCGCCTATCTCGCTGCACACAGGGACTCCCACCGGTGTCTGCCCACCGTCTGCCGATCCCTGCTCTGGACGGGACGACGGAGAGTCGAGGGACGCAGTGACAGCTCAACCCCGCCCGCCGGCGGCCTGGCTACTCCGTCGGGTCGTCGGAGAACTCCCCCAGCCTCACGGCAGCTGTTCCAAGCTCAGCGCGGGGCTTGGCTTCCGCATTCATTCCACTGGGATTTAGGGAGTGGAAAATGAGTCTCTTCCCCAGACTCACGCTGACTTCCCTGAGCGACTCACATGTGAGAGTGTGGAAGAAATTCCCCCCCAGACCCGTCAGAAATTCAGCTACCTGTCACCGCCACAAAGTAGCCCCAAACGTAGCGGCTTAAAACACCCTTTTATTTATTCGCCCACGATGTGGCAATTTGGGCAGGGCTTGGTGGGGGCAGCCTGGCCGAAGGGGAAAGGTGTGTTTCCAAAACGTCCCCACTCCCGTGGCCGGCATCCGGGACCAGCCCTGGCTGTGTCAGCTGGGGCTGCCGGCTGCGCATGGGTTCCCCTCGGACTTCCGACGGCTCCGCGACCCCCTGGGTGTTGGGTCCCTTCCGTGGCGGGAAAACACGGGAGCATTCCGGGAGCCTCCGTTATCACTGTCTTCTTTTAAAGTTGAATATTTTTAGTGTAGTAAACGTATGCATAACATCAATGGGACTACTGTGACCCTTTTTAACCTCACAGCTCAGTGGCATCCAGCACGTTCACATGGCTGTGCAAACCGTCACCACCATTCACCTCCAGACTCTATTCATCTTGTAAGACTGAAACTGCGCCCCATTAAATGCCAGCACCCGGCCACCTGCCATTCCACTTCCTGTCTCTATGAATTTGACTCATCTGGGTCCCTCGGATAAACAGTCATACAGCGTCTGTCCTTTTGTGTCTGGCTTATTTCACTTAGCCTGATTGCCCTCAAGGTTCATCCATGTGATAGGATTTTCCTCCTTTTTAGGGCTGCCTCATATTCCTTTGTAGAGCTAGACCACGCTGCCTCCATCCATCCTTGTCGAGGGACACGTGGGCTGTCTCTACCTTTGGCTGCTGTGATGTGGTGGTGTCGCTGTCTGTCTGAGTCCCGTCAGCGTTCAGCCATCCTGAGGCGTGGGTCTGAACCTGGCACAGCGTTCCACACCCTTCTGTTGGTTAAAACAGGTCGCAGGGCCAGACTAGCTTCGACGGGGGTGGGGGGGGACGCCACGGGGCCGTGGCCCACTGGGGGCCATCACAGTAACTGTCCATCTCAACCACTCTGGGAAAAGTTCTTTGCAGAAGAGACCGAGTGGACCCCCTCCTGCACACCCATGTGAGGCCTGGCTGCACCCTGCAACACCCAGGTTCCCATGGCCCTGGCTTTCGGAGGCGAGGTTCTGCTGGGGAAGCTCCGGCCAGACCCCAGCCGTCCCCTCCCCTGGGGAGGCAGCACTGCTCGCTGTCTGTCTCGTATCGCTGATGGCTGTGCCTCTTATTACATAATCTGTTCTTCTGTGCAGCACCAGGCCCTGGTTACTTGTCAAAAGTTTCTAAAAGCCAGCTGTATCAGCTCCAGGCAACTGGGGGAGCTGCCTCTCCCTCATAGTATTAGTCACTCTGTACTTAGCTAAATTTAACTTTTTATCATCCAAATGATATTTTTGTGGGCTTAGGATTTTACATAACGCTACCAACTGCTGCAGGCTAAGAATTTCTCCTTTTTGTTAGGCATGCGTGCGTGTGTGTGTGTGTGTGTGTGTTGGGTGTTTTCCTCCGTGAACTTTTGCACGCTCAAGGAAGCACCACTCCGTTTCCCTTCCCTGTTCTGCCCGCCCGGGCCTGGGCTCTCTTCTTCAGGCTCTGCTTTGCCATTTGCCAGCTGGGGGGGGGACAGCTCCTGACAGCTCTCTAATGGCTCTGCTAATGTTTCCTTCCTCACTGGAGGCCTCTCCACTTTGAAGGTCTCCCAGGGTTTCTTGCTGCCTCCGACAGGCTTCACAGAGAAAGAAGCCGAGCTCCAGAGTAGAGTGTCTATTGAGAAAGCAGAGAGAAAGATCCAGAAGGGGGGTAGGAACAAGAAATGAGAAATCCAGCTGGCTGGCCCCAGATGGGGGTCCAAGGGACTTTTGGGAGGACAGGTGCAGGGAACTCGGCCCATCTGCTCCCTTGGGAGAGTTCTGGGCTGTGGGAGGCAGAGCGGGGAGACCTGGCCTCTCCTTGGGGAGGAGCCTGGAGCAGCCCCAAGGGACATGGGGATGCAGCTCAGCCAGTTGGACTTCCTCTGAGCTGCTCAGAAAAGGTGGCATGCTGGGCCTCGCCCAGGGGTCTCATGAGTTCTCCGCTGTAGCTGCACGTGGGAGGTGCCTGTCCCCATTTTCCAGACGAGGGACTGAGGGTCAGGCCAGAGGTGTAGCCGCAGTCCGTTACAGCCTCAGCCAGCACAGCGCTTACTGCGTCCGGGCCTGGCGCTCAGCACTCTCTCCTGCTAGCTCACGGGCTCCTCGTGGCCAGTCCGTGAAGCAGGGGCTGGTGTCGGCGCTGAGTCCCAGAGAGGTCCAGCCACAGGGTAAAGCTGCTCAAGGCCACAAAGCTGAGAGATGCAGAGCCAGGCCCCTCCTCTCAGCCACTCAGCGTGTCCCCTCTTCTCGGCCAAAGGGACTTCCGGGGGACACGCACAGCAGGGGGCCGGGCCCTGCGCTCTTTGCGAAGCGTTCCCAGGCTGATTCTGGTCGCCAGGCTGACTTTAGAATAAAGCACGGTGTCTGCGTTCGGGGGTCTGCATTCTGGCTGCGTCTGGGGAATTAACCAGAAACTGGTATTTGCCGCAGGGGAGAGGACTGGACGCCAGGGAGCAGGGCTAAGGGAGTCTCACTCGCGCCCCGCACCCTTTTTATCTTTTCAAAAACACAGGTGCGTCATTGGTTTTAAATTATTTTATTAAAAAATTAGCAACTCCCAGGTATATACCCCAAAGAACTGAAAACATACGTCCACACAAAAACCCGGGCGTGCACGTTCGTTAGCTACGCTGTTCATGAGAGCCAAAACGTGGGAATGCCGCAAGCGTCCATCAGTGGCCGAGGGATGAGCAGACACGGTGTGTCCAGCGACTGGGCTGTGAGTCAGCCATGAGCAAGATCAAAGCCCCGACACCCGCTACTGCGTGGACGAGCCTTGAGGCCGCGATGCTGAGTGAGAGGCCGGATGCAAAGGGCCACGTGTCGTGTGCTCCCACTGGTGTGAAGTGTCCAGAACAGGAACACGCCCAGGACAGAAAGCAGACGGTGTTGCAGACGGTGTTCGCGGGGAGCCGGTGGAGGTGGCGTGGGCGTGACTGCCGATAGGGATGGGGTGTCTTTTTGGGGTGATATGGAACTAGATAGGGGCGATGGTTGCACAACTGCGTGAAGGGACTAAATGCCTCTGAACCGCATGCTTCAAAAGGGTGAATTCTGTGGCCTGCGAATTATGTCCCTGTTAAAGCAAAACACGAGCGGCCACGCCTCCAGATGGGGCCACAGGGCGTGCTGCCCTGGCCTGTGGTCGGCGACCTGGCCACGACCATCCGGCATCGTCCCTCTTGGCCGGTTCTTTCGCCACCTGTCTCCCGGTCTCCATGTCAACAGAGAATGGAAACAACACCGGTGTTTAACTCCAGTCGCGCTGCCCACGCGTTTGGAGCTTCTGCTTTCATCCAGGGCCAGCTCGAGACGTGGACGTCTGGGCAAGCCAGCGATTTGGCACCCCGCCAAGATGGTATTCTTTAAGGGTTTGTTTGACATTTATTCCGTGAGGATAAGGAGAGACTGATATCCTATTAATAGAAATTGCGTGGAGAGACGGATCCACTTGCTAATTCACGTCCGCGGCCGGAAAGGGACCCGGAGATCCGAAACATTTTCCGGAAAGCAGTTGGGACTTCTCTCGTCCATGTCTCCAGAGGTTGGTTTTATTTTTTTTTTGTTCGTTTGTCCCCCCATCCCACCACCAACTTTCCAAATCATAGAAGAGGCGTATTGAAGATTTAGATTTAAAACTTTAAAGGAGAGGGTCTAATATATGATATGACGATACGACATAATACTGTACTGTACTGTATCCGTGAAACTTGCTGACAGTAGAAATGGTGTTCTCACCCCGCCCCCCAAAAAGGATACATATGCCAGGCGACGGATATGTTAATTAACTAGATGCGACGAATCCTGTACCGTCCCAATGTATGTGTATCAAATCATCGCTGTCGTACACTTTAAATGAATTACAATTTTATTTGTTGATTATACCGCAGTAAAACTGGGGGGAGAGGAAACGTAAAGGAATACAATGTCTCCTTTTCATTTCTGGTAAACAGCAATACACATGTATTATTTAGTTTCAGAACTGCCACAGGGGAGCTCGGCCCGTGCACGCACATGCAGCAAATCTCAGCTCGGAGCTGTTGTTTTGACATCTCCTTTCCGCGGAAGGGGCTGGGCTGATCTGCCCTCGCCTGTGGTGTGCAGGTCACTGGAGGGAGTGGGTCACCTGGCCGCATCTTCCCAGTTCACGCCAGCCACATTTTGCCTCCTGCCGCACTGTTCCCCCAAGGAGCTGCCTCAGCTCGTTAAGCTGACCCCGCATTCACTCTTTGGATTTTAAAAGCTCTTTTGTCAGTAAAATAATTTCCCCCACCAGTGAACCTCTCTGTAAGGAACACACGTTTGCACATTTTTTCTCTCCGGCAGGGGGGGGTCCCCGCCTTTCCCAGTTCTGCCAGGTGTGAGTCACAGTTGACCTTCTCACCCAGGGGGAGGTGGCAAGTGGGAGGGGAGCGGGGCTGGCCTGCAAAGGCCTGCTCACCATGGGCTGGTGTCACCGTGGCGCATCTCCAACCTTTAGAATGGGGAGACTGACAGGGACCTCATGGAGGGGTTGGAGGGGTCGTGACGAAAGCTCGGAGGCAGCATGCACGCTGTGTGGAGAGAGCTGTGGACTTGGGTGGAACGCAGAGAGAGAGGCCGGGGGAGCCGGCGTGCCCAGCAGGGTTCTGGACCCTGGGGCGCCGGGCCATTTCGTTCGTTGGGGGTCCGGCATGTGAAGAGGGGTGTACATGCAGCCGTGGACAGGTGCAGGGCCAAGGTGGCGCCTCAGCCCCCTGCGGGTCTGCTCCCAGGAGTTTTCAGAGTTGGCGGTGACTCCCCAGAGCGTGGGCTTGCAGGCGGGCGGTGGGCGTGGGAGAAGCCGGTCCCCGGCAGCCTCACCCCCACCGCCGGCATCCTCCTGATCTTCTCTCTTCTCGCCTCCCCAGTCAGAGCCTCCCTCCCCTGGACTCTTCCTCCGTGTCCTCCCTCGGCAGTTCATCACTTTTGTTGTCTGCAGACACCGTGAGATTCCTCTTGCATTAGCTCTGTCAAGACCTCTGGCCTCTGGCAGCCTCAGGCTGGTACTGCAGAGCCCAGGCCCGGTCAGCACCTGGAGGAGGGCCGCTCTGGGACAATCCCGGCTCCCACAGGCTGGCCCTCTGGTCCTGCTCCCTGGGGTGCCTCCTGGGCTGCAACCTGCTCCCTGGGCACAGATGCGGGTCCTGAGGATGCGTCAGACAAACGGGTGTGTGTTGAGCTGCAGTCGTGGGCCACAGCTGTCTCAGTGAGAACCTGGGGTCGGGGCGGGGGTGGTGGTGAGGGGTGGCCTTCGGCCTTTGAGGTGCCTGGGAATTTTTTGTTGTCTCATGGGCTGATTGCTCCTGGGGTCCCTGGAAATCCACATCTCTGCTCTTTCAGTTTGGTGCTCGTCACCGGCCTCTGGGCAGCTGGTGGAGGTGGGCTCCGGCCACACACTGCCCACCTGCAGGGGCTTGATGGGAGGATGAGAGCCAGTCATTTGCATCTCAGCCCCAGGATGCTGACCTTGACCTTGCCCGGGGCATCAGGATGCTTCCCTCTGCTGGGTAGCTTTCCCCAACCCTTCTTCCCCCAGCCTCCCCCAGCAGCCTGAGGCCCTGCAGTCCCAAAGCGCTCTGAGCTGCACGTCTGAGCTGAGGAAGCTGGCCGTGTGTGTGCCGGGGTGTGGGCTCTGCTTCCCTGACCCAGAGCACAGGGCACCCTGGGAAGTGTCGCCTGCTGCAGCCTCCACAAACCCATCCCGGGCTGCGTCCCTCCATCAGACGAGGGTCCTGCAGCCGGGCATCCCCTGTCCTGCCCTCTGGGCACATCTGGATTTCTGGTCTCCCAGTTAGGTTGGCGCCGAGTGATTAGAGCAACCAGGTTTCCGACACCCTCCCCCGCTGGGCTTCTCCCCGCAGGACGCTGGCACGTGGGTCCTGGGCCCTGACACCCTTCTGGGGGCCGAGCAAGCTGAGCCACCCTCTTTCTCCTGCAGCAGGACATGGAAGGGACCCTTCTGATGCAGACCCGCAGGCGAGGCCTGCCCCGCGGCTCTGGAGTTTGGGGGTGCAGGGGCTCTGTGGCCGGCTCCTTCCTCTGTAAACATCTGACTTTATCAGATGGACGCAGGCTTGGCCGTTCTTAATCCGTCGGGCCCAGACACGGCCCAAGCTGGTTGCTCCCCCACCCGGGCACCCTGGTGCCTCCCCACCCTGACAACGGGACCGGACGGGAGTAGCTTCGTGACGAGCTATGGTCGGTGACACGGACGCAGCCACGTGTGTGTTTTCACATGACCTCTCCCGACCTGAGGACCTGCGGCTGGGCCTGGGGCGACCGAGGCCCTCTGCCGAGTCAGCGGTGGGCCCAGGACCGGGCGAGGGTCGCCGGTGCTTGTGTACTCTTCCTCGCCCCCCGCCCGCTGACGAGCCCGAGCGCCGGGTCCCTCTGGGCCTCCTGGACGTCGCTGTTGTTTCCTCTCTAAATCCTGACGTAGACTTCTCCCTGAATACTGACCGGCTAGTTTGAGCTTTGTGGGCGTGCGGGGTGCATCCAGCGAGGGATCTGGGGAAACCTACCTGGCAAGGTGAAAGTGGGGGCTGGGAGATGAGCGCCCCCAGTTTCTGCTCCACCTGCCCGGGCCACAGGCTGTGCACACGCTGGCTTCGCCAAGCAACGATGACCTGTGCAGGGGCCATCATGGCCCCGTCTCCCACGGGGAAGCCCCCGCTTGGAGAGGCCACGTGTCTGGCTCACGGCCACATGGCTGTCAGTGCTCCTTCTTTGCCGTCACCGTGGCCCCAGGTGCTAAGGAAGGAGACGCTGAGCTGCGTGTTTGTTGCGTTTTCAGTCACCCGCCCGCCCAGCTGTCTCAGCCGCGGGGGTGGCGGCCACCCAGCCCTGACTCCCGGCCCCTCCAGGTCACCTACCTGTTGTCCTGTGGCACTTCTCCGCCGGTGGCCTGAGCCCCGACACCAGCTGCCTTGCTCCGAGGGGCTCCCCTCCAACAGAGGCTCCGCTTCCTGTTTCCTTTTCCACAGTTAGGGGTTCTGGGGGTCCTACTCTTCCCAACAGCGGCTGTCCCGTGGCGCCACAGACGGTGGCCTCGCAGCCATCTTCTCCGGGGGTCCCCACGCGGGAGGCCGTAGCTCCCCCTCATCTACGCCGCGAATGTTTATCAACTGCCCGGTGTGCACCTAGGACAAACCTGGACGGAACAGCCACCCGTCCCCTCCTGCATGGAGCTCACCCCCGGCAGTGGCCCGAGGCTCACGCCACGCTCTCACCTCTGCGCTTGCCGGTGACGGTCAGCGTCCTGAGGCTTCCTCTTCTCACCCCTCCCCCAGAGCTGGAAAAGGACCGATCAGGGGCACCCCTCCCCCCCCCCCACCTGCCTCTGGGCTCCGCCAGGAACTCTGGGGCCTCGAAGGGCCCTGATGGCAAGAGTCTCGGGGTGGAGGGAGGCAGTGGAGACGGAGAATGTGACATCTCATCATCTCTGCGGGGGCCGAGGGGGGCAGGGGCGTAAGGAGCAGGGTTCGTCTTTAGGGGAGAGTAGCTCCGAGCCCTTCCTTCCAGAGGTGGGGGCAGGGTCGGTGCGGGGCAGGGGTGGGGGGCTGCTGGAGTTGCTGTCTCAGCTCCGCCTGGCTGTCTCTGCATCTGCCTGACCCAGAGGCAAAGGTCATTGCAGAGGGGCTCTGCCTCAAAGAGGGGGTCCCAGCCGGGGACCCCCCGCCCTCAGGCCCCCTCTCCACCGTTGAAGACGGTGGCCGTTCTGGGCTGGTGAGCAGAGTTGCTGGCATGTGCCACTAAGCTCCGCGTCCTTGGGGTAGGGGCTCGGCGGGGAGGGCCCGGGGCCCAGGCTCTGAGGCGGCCACTTCCTCCCTGACTCCCTGGCTGGCTCTCTCGGGGAGGGGCGCTTCCTGCCATCGTCTCTGAAGAGGAGGCCCCGCGAAGCAAGGTCACGGCATGTCTCCTTCCTGGGGAGCATGAGAGCTGATGCCTTGGGTGGGGCTGTGGATGGCAGCAGCGGTGACACACACTTTCTGTCCCCACTGCCCGTGCACCCTCCCCGGGGAGAGGCCGAGGCGAGCGCTGGGGGCTTCTCTCCTTCACCCGCAGGGCAGGACGGAGGGAGGGAGGGAGGGAGGGGGCGTAACCCCCTCCTCCGGCTCCAGGTGGGAGGGTGGGCCAGCTGCTCCCTCTGGGGTGGGATCTGTGGTTAGAAGCTGCAGCCAGGGAGGGAGGCCACACACAGGGAGGGGACTTCTGGAGGCGGGGAGCTCGTCCTGAGTCGGGGGGTGGGGAGGGCCGCCCCAGCACTTGGGAGAGGGCTGGGCGGATCTGACACCCCCTCACGTCCTTCCTGATCTCTCCCCGCCGGCTTTCCTTCTGTGACGTGGGGCCTCGACACACAGCCACCTCGGTCCAGGACTCAGGTGGAACGTGGGCCCCCCTTCTTCATCGTCACCCTCCCTGCCGGCCCCCAGCGACGGCCCTGCAGAGTCCTGGCCCCCAGACTCCTCCCTCTATGTGCCCACTGCCCAGGTCAGCCCGGGGCTCTCCTGAGAGCTCGCTTTGTTTCCGTGTCTCCGGCTTTGTTTCTGGTCCTCGTTCCCCGTCACTTGTTGGGGTTCACGCAGGGACACATGGCTTTCAGAGGGCTGAGCTCGAGGGTGTTCGGCTCGTGCACTCCGGGCTTGGCAGGGCCAGGGCGAGAAGCTGGCCTGTCCTCACGAGGCCGTGAGGGGTGCAGTGCTGCCTCGGGCACGGCGGCCGGGTCTGGGGGCCGCTCCGGCACACTGCCCACTGGCAGGCGCCCCGCCCCCCGCCTGGCCGCCTTCTGCTGCCTCTTCCCCGCTCTGGCCCTCTTCTTGGTTCTAATGAACAGCCCACTCCCTGCTTGAGTGTTCTCCCGCTCCTGCCCCCACGATGGGTGTCCAGTTCGTTAGCGGGGCCCAGGCTTATGACCACGTCTTGCCTGGCCAGCGGGCACCTGGAAGTGCGTGTTGTGTGATGCTCACGCCCCCCAGGGACCGGGCCCCCTTGGTGTTCTCGGTGCCATTTCCTTGCCTTGTTCCCCACACACTTCCTGAGCGGCAAGCCTGCCTAGGACAATGGCTTTGGTGCCTGGAGACAGTGTCCAGAGCGTGGGACCCCTGAGGCTGTGTGTTCCAGCGGCATGGCCGAACCCACGAACCATCAAAACACATTCGCGCCACACGGGTTTCGTGAGGACCTGCCGTTCTGGGAGCTGGGCTGCCAGAACATTCTGGGAGTGATGAGACATTTAAAATCCTGGCCTTCCGGGGCTTACGGTCGAGTGGGGTGGCCCTACCATGAGTAATCATGCAGTAAAACGTCTGTACGTCGGATGGTGACCAAAGCTAAACACGCAGGGGAAGAGAAGGCCTCTCAAGGTGGGGACGTTCAAGCAGAGGCCTGAGGTAGGCGGTAGGGGGAGCCGGGAGGTGATCTTGGGGCGGAGCATCCAGGCGGAGGACACGCCTGTGCAAGGGCCCTGAGCTAGGCCCTCGTCCAAGAGACCTGAGCGAGCGAGCGAACGAGGGGGTGAGACGCAGGGGAGGTGGGGTGACGTGCGCCCAGGCCTTGGTGCCCAGGATCGGTATGAGGTGTGCAGCTACGTAGGCGTTTGAGCGGAAGAGGGTCAGGATGCAACCTGTGCTCTGGAGAACGGTTTCTGGCTACTGCATTGCAGACAGGCTGGAGGGGGTGAGGGGAGGACGTGGGGCCTTCAGACCGCCGTGGAGCGAGGCGGTGGGCGCTGGGCCGGTGGGCGCAGAGAGGGAGCCCACATGCCTCGCTGAGGCACATTTAGAAGAGTCTTGTAGGCTTGGACTCAGAGGTCTGAGGGCCCGAAGGAAGCGAGGTGGCCCCAGACCCTGGCGGACTGCACCGGCGGGCCGGCACCCTCGGCTTGGCGGGCTCACGACCCCGTGTGCCCTGGGCCTTCAGCAGCTCTCCGCGGGCCAGTGCTACGACCCGCGTTGGGCAGGAGTCTTGACGGCCACGTCTCAAATCCTGGGTAGATCAGTCAGCGCGTTTGTGCGTTTTACCGAAGACTTTATTGACCTTTAGCTGAGCGCCAGGCCCGAGATCAGACGTTCTTGCTCTCGAAGAGCTAACAGCTCGGGGGAGACAGACAGGGACCCCGTGGCAGTGGGGAACAAGGCCCGTGTGTGGCACGTGCAGGGAGCTGTCCCCGCTCAGACCCTCTATCCGAGGACAGGCACTGGGCGCCCCTGCAGCCACCAGAAACCCCAGCGAACACACGTGGAGGTTGCTGTACACCGCGGCGGCTGTTTAAACCCACAGTGTGTCCCTCGTGCGGACGGGGGCAGGGCGGGCCGGTGGGGGCCGAGATCTCCCTGTCCCACAGCTATGTCCCTGCATCGTGGGGGCCCAGCCGCACCCTGACCTCCGCGGCCAGAGGCTGTCTGTCCTGCGTCGTGTGCTTCGCCGTGGAGCGGGCACGGGCTGGCAGCTTGGTCGTCAGCTTGCAAGGCTGCTCTGAGGACCGACCGGCTTCAAGGTCACCTGTGGCCCGCGGGATGCTGCACGAGGCCCATGACGTCCCCAGGTTGTCACGGAGCTATCTGGGTGTCATCTTTAGACTCCTCGGCATGAGGATTGTCTGGGGAAGGCAGAGAGAGGGTCGGACTGTGCCGGTTCCGGAGAGGCTGAGTCTAGAGGCTAAGGCGGGGGAGGAGGCATCTCAGTTCAGTTTTCCTTTCAGCCTTTTAACTTGATCTGTCCCTGGCACAGTAGCTGGCCTGTTGGGGGATGACAGCTTGGAAATCGCTGCCCTCGAGTGATTTACAGGCTGCCTCGCTGCCCTTTGCTCCGGTTAGCGCCGCGGTGACTACAGGTGACCATGGGACAGAGCTAATAAGAACATGGTGCCCAGAGGTGGGGGATCAGGGTCGGACAGCTGAAATAAGGCACGAGGACCAGTGGGCCAGTGTCGAGCCAGCCCGTCCTTTGGTTGGTGTCCTCCTCCGGCCCCTGGCTTGGCCGGGCCGCCCTGGGCTGTGGCGCCCTGCTGTGCCTTGGATGGGGGGTGGCGGGGAGGGACACTTCCTGGCACTCCTGTAGCGGTTCTCAGGCTTAGACCCAATCCCCAGGACAAATCAGGTCGGTGTTGTGCTCACGATTGACGGTGGCTTTCAAGATTGACAGCTCCTGTCCTGGCTTCCATCTCCTTTAGAAAAGGGGTCAGTTGGCTTGTCCTCACGGACCATGCTTTCTAGGGCGGGGTCCTCGATGGGAGGAGTGGCCTGAGGTTGGGCCAGCATTGGCCAGCATGTATTAGGCCTGAGCTGTGCTTTGAGGGGCTCGGAAGGCAGCCCCGCCTGCAGGCTCCCCGCCTCGGCCCCTTCTTCCCTCAAGCAGTGCTCACTGGCTCTCCCATTCAAATTACAAACGCTCTGGGGAAACCAGTCGCACTCGCTCTCTGCTGCTCGACTGTGAATAAGTTTACTCAATGGAACCAGAAGCGGGTCACGTCAGCGAGGATGAGACGATATGGCATCTCAGCCGGAGGGACGTCCCCTCCCTCACGGCGCACCCCAGGGCCGGCCCCATCCTGTAATCCACGCCGGCCTGCTCACCGCAAGGGGACATCTGAGGTCACGGGCGTGTTTTCTCGGGCCATTAAAGAAAGCATCTCGCAACGATGGCCTAGATTTGGAGAGACTGTGACCAGAGAAACGAGGGCAAACGAGAAACGGGCGTAGAGCGCCCCACATGGCATCTGGCGCTTAGTAGGTGCTCGATAAATAAATGTCTCTTTCCTGACACAAACAAGTCGATCGGCGCTGGCCGTGGCTCCCGGGGGCGGGGGCTGTGTGCGCCTGGCTGGCCGAGCTCTCCGCTCCGTGTCCACGTGGGGTGTGGGGCGTGTGAGCGAAGGCTCCTTCCATCCGTGAAGTCAGGAAAGGCTTCCGGAACCGGGGACCTCTGAGCTGTGGAAGCACGGTGCAGAGGAGGGTGTTGGGGGACGTACCTGCCCCAGGCCAGGCGGCCTGCGCCCCAGTCTCCTCCCAGACAGAAGGGTGGCCAGTGCTGAGCTGACTTCTAGGTCCTGTGTGTGACACGGAGCAGGGAGCAAGGGCCAGGCTCGGCTTGGAGAAGTGGAAAGCTGGCGGAATGTCACAATGCGGCGACCGCGACAACCCAGTCTGCCCCGCCCTCAGGCAGAAGGGACTCCCCTGCTCTGTTTCCCCGGACACCCCGAGTTTGCACACCTCTGGTTTTGTATGGTTTGTTTGTTTATATTAGCAACTCGACTGAAATATAATTCGCACAGCATACGGTTTACCTGTGTAAGGTGTGTAATTCAACGGTAGCTCGTAGAGTCATCACAGATTATAGAACGTTTACCTCTCTCCAGAAAGAAACTCCGTACCCCTTAGCCATTGCCTACCTCTCCCAGCCCTTGGCAGCCACTAATCTGATTCTTGTCTCTATGGATTTGCGTGTTCTGGACACTTCATGTAATCACACGGTATATGACCTTTGGTGACTGGCCTCTCACTCGGCATCATGCTTTCGAGGTTCATCCATGTTGTAGCGTGTTGTCAGGGCCGCCTTCCCTTTTTTGGGGCTGAGTAATATTCCGCAGTGTGGTTGGCCCACATTTCGTTTATCCTTCGTTCCTCGACAGACACGTTTATCCCCCCGCCCCCACCTTTTGGCAGTTTGCGACTGACGCCGCTGTGAACGTTCACGCACGAGCTTTGTGGGGGCCTGTGTTTCCTTCCTCTCGAGCGGTTGCTGGGTCGCGTGGCGACCCCACGTGCCACACTTCGAGGGACCTCCAGGCTGTTCCTCAGCGGTTGCTCCGTTTTACAGCGCGTGTTGTTTTATGAGGGCCGGCGTGCAGAGTTGTGGGGTGCGGTGGGGAGTCACACAGAAGTCAGGGCCCGGGGCTCATGACCCAGGCAGGGTGGTGTGTCAGGCTGGCCCGGAGGGCCCCCCACAGGAGTTGGGGGTGGGCAGCGTGAGATCAGAAAGCTCTTCCCTGTTGGGGGTGGCGATGGGCCAGAGGGCTCCCTGCTCAGGCCACAGCCACAGCCATGAGGGGGGGGGCAAATGTGCCTCCTGAACCCCACGTCCCTGAGGCTCCGCACCTCAGAGCCAGGCCCAGGCCCCGCCCCTTTCCCCGCCTGCTCTCTGTCCCGCCGCCCTTGCCCTTGACCCCTTGACCCCGCACTTCCACTGCCTTCTCCAGTTCCCCAGACGTGCCTCGCCCTCCGAGTACTGACAACGCACAGGTGCACTCACACGTGTCTGTCCCCCGCCC
Organism: Eidolon dupreanum; assembly: GCA_028627145.1. NCBI lineage: Eukaryota > Metazoa > Chordata > Mammalia > Chiroptera > Pteropodidae > Eidolon > Eidolon dupreanum. The sequence goes on along the minus strand of CM053510.1, from coordinate 104,830,184 downwards.
TGGGCGGCACGTTCTCTACCGGAACACAGAAGCGGAGGCACGGGAGGGGCGCACCAGGCCCCCCAGCGTCCTGTCTTCTTCCCGGCCCAGCCAAGTTATCCCCAGGTCGTCCTCCCTCCCAGGAGGTGGAAGTGGCCAGGTCGGCATCCGCGTCCAGGTGTGGAGGGGGGGGGTGCAGGGAAGAGAGGGCGGGGTGTCCCCCCGCCACCTCGGCACGGGCGACCCGCTTTCCGGGAGCACGTGCCCGGGAATCAGCCGCGCCGTCCGCCTGTGCTCGCTCTGAGTCCGAGTCTCCGCTCTGTCTCGGAGCTGATTAGCATGCTGACGTCCGTCCGTCCGTCAGGCGGCCCCGGCACCTCTGCGTCCCCGCAGCCCGGCGGCTGCCACGTGCGTGCGGGACTTGTCTGCCGCATCGCTACAGATTCCCGCGGCCAGCGGGGAGAAGGCTCCCGTCCCCATCTGGCTTTGCCGCCTCCCCGGCCCGGTCCAGCTGTTCCCCGCGCCCCGGTGGGTGCCGGGCGGCCAATGCAGGGGGCGAGGTCAGCCGGGGGCTGGGGGCCTGCCCGTCACCTTCACCTGAACGTCTTCGAGGCTATTTCTGCCCTCGCCGTTATCCCAGCGGCTTTGGGGGATAAATATAGACGCGGACTGAAAAGCCCCAGCGGCAGGCAGGCCGGCCGGCAGCGCTGGGGAGCGTGCACACGGGGGTGCGTGGCTATAAATAAGTCTGCCACACACCTCCCCAGCCGTGCCGCGCACGGCAAGCCAGGCTCGCCTGCCTCCGACGCTCTCCCACGGCACGCGGTGCCCGGGGGGCCGGGGAGGGGGGCCGAGGGTGCTGGCCCGTGCGGGCCTTGCCCGGCGGTGTGGGAGGCTGGCAGCGACTCCCTCTGGGCTCTGTCACAGCTCAGAAAGGGGCCCAGCCAGCGGCCCTGGCTGGAGTCGTGGGGACGGCTACGTGGAGGGACATGCGCTGTGCCCACGCCGGTGGCCGCAGTCCAGCATCCTCGGCCCCCCAGCCTCCGCAGGCGGGCTCCTGTCGCAGAGCAGGCATGGACCAGGGCTGGGCCTCGGCGGCTCTGGGGCCCGGCCGCGGCCCGCGGGGCAGCCCTGTGGCCTTCGGAGGCTGCGCGTCTGGCTCCTTCCTGTGCTCCGTTGCTGCCTGCTCCAGCCTCCCGGCGAGAATGCAGCTTCGTCTGCCGGTTCCGGTCCTCACGGCCCAGCCCGGGCCGGCCGTGGAGTGGTCCCTGTTTAGGCTAGAGCTGCGGGGGGCCGGAGTCCGGCCCTGGCCCTTCGCCCTTCCCCTCCCCAGCCGCCCCGCGCCTTCCTCGGCTTCTCCCCTCGCTCCCCGCATCTCCCATGCCAGGCTGCCGTCTGGGTGTGGCTGTCGTCTCGAAAGCCGAGGGGGAGCCGAGGGGCTTTAGTCAGAGGAATGTCAGGCTCTGACGTGTGCCTTAGAAAAGGCTTCGGCTGGTTTCACGTGGATGACAGGTTGGAGGCGGAGGAGGAGGGGCCGGGCTGGGGGCAGCGACACGGGGTCCTATCGTGTTGAGTACCTGCAAGGTTGTTTGTGACTGAGCCTGTGAAGGCGGGAAGTAGGTGCTCGGCTGACACACTGGGGTGTGGAGAGGTGGCAGTGGGGGCTGGCGCGGGAGCCATGGTTTCACGTTCGCTCAGTTCCCCCTGTCACCAGAGGGGGGACCTTGTCCAGCAAGCTTGGCCACTGCCAGTAGCCTGGGTCTGGAGCTGAGATAATGGATTCCCAGGGGGCTTAGCTACTGGCCTGGGGTTCCCTGCGCAAGCCATAACCCCACAGCAGCCGGCTACGGAAGGCGTCGAAGTGCGGCTCGCAGCCCCCCGCCCCTCCTCACCCCAGGGCTGGTGCTGTGCCCTGAGCTCCAGCACCCCGGAGAAGAGGCGCCTTAAAACGTGTTGCGTGACAGAAAGGTAAACATGTTTGCTCCAGCGAACCACAGAGCCCAGGAGCTAATCTGATCACGTACGTGTGACTCTGTGCGTGTGTGCCGACACACGCCCTGACCTGGCCTTTGGGGAAAGCTGTGACGTTCGGTAGGTGTCCAGCACTGCTCTGAAGTCTGGGCGTGTGGATGGGCCGCGAAGGTCAGAGCCTAGAGCCTCCTGAAGCCTGTTCGAGTCCAAGACCTTCCTTCCGTGACCACCTGACCCCAAACGTGGGGGGCGTCCACTCCCCGCGGTCCCCCAGCTCTCTGCGGACACCGCCCGGGCGTCCTACAAGTCAGCTCGGTTCTGCCGCTCGCTTCCCAGGGTCGGTGCAGACCCCGCGGGTTGAGGGCTCAGCCCCACGTGCCTGTCCCCACCCACTGCAGATGCTGGCCGACCACAGGTGGTGGGTCCCAGGTTACCCACACTTCCGTCCCTCTTGTCTATAAAGGTGGGGTTTGCACAACCTCCCCTCAGGCTCAGCAACTTGCTCACAGAACTCAGGGAACCATCTGCATAGGTTTACAGTTTATTAGAAAGGGCGGGGTGAAGGCCACAGACACGCAGCCAGAGGAAGAGGCACACGGGGCGAGGTCCGCAACCGTCCCAAGTGCGGGAGCCTCTGTCCCCGTGGAGTTGGGGTGCACCAGCCTCCCGGACGTGTTCATCAGCCTGGAAGCTCCCTGGACCCCATCGTTCGGGGTTTTAACGTGGATTTTATTGTGTAGGCAGGGGCAGTGAAATCATTGGCCATTGGTGATTAACTTGACCTTCCCGAGGCTGGGGATAGAGGCCACAGTTCCAGCCTCCTGTAATTGTGCCTTGGTCTTTCTGGTGTTCGGCCCATCCTGAAGCTCCCTGGGGAGCTCGGCCACCAGTCATCTCATTATCATACAAAAGGACACTCTTATCTCTCAGGAAATTACAAGGGTTTAGCTGCCCTGCATCAGGAACCAGGAGACGGAGACCAAATATATGTTTCTTATTATATCACAGTGTCACCAGGAACCAGGAGGCGGTGAGGGGACACGTGTCCAGAGGCACACAAAGGGCTCAAAGGCAGAGCGGGGTCTTGACCCCAGGGCCACGCCCGGTTCCCCTGGACCCTCTCTGAGGTTTGTCCTGGTACCCGTGGAAGTCACTTCTCTCTCCGCCCAGGCAGATGGAAAACTTGGCCCAAGGGGACCCCCGGATTTGTTCCCGTGCCCTCTCTGTCCCGCCTTGTCCCCTGCCCTGCTGAGGGACAGGTCTCCCCGGCAGAGCTGGCTCTGGCCCGGGTCCATCACACACCGCTTCCCACGGAAGCGGGGCGGAAGCGGGTCACTGCCGGGCTGAGATCCTTCGACTTAGAGTCGGCCGGCTTTACGCTCTGCCAGGCCCGAGCTCTGCGGCCTCAGACAAGGGTCGTCACCCCTCCGAGCCTCGCTGGTCACACTCTGTAAAATGGGGGTCGTGTGTGTGGCGGGGGAGGGGAACGGTCCCTCCTTTCCCTCTTGGTTCTGGCGGGTCTAATAATCAGACCGACATAAGACAGATGAACAGGAGAGAAAAACCAAGTTTACTACGTATGTGCCCACGGGGTTTCCATATAGATATGGGACCCCAGGACGAATAGGGCCGCTAAGGCTGCCGTGCCATCTTGAGCTAAGGAGAAGGCGGGGGGGGGTCGCAGTTTGGACTTGAAAGGGAAGGTGGGCGATTCACAGGGCGATTCGCAGGTGACGGGAAGGAGCAAACGTTTGGTGAACAGAGCCTAACTGGGCCCCCAGAAGCTGGGGCACAGGGGGAGTCTGGCTGGCTTTGCAGGTCCCTCCTGTCTGCCACGCTTAGCTCCCGTTATGGCTCCCTTCCTAAAGCAGGTGCTTCTTTCTGAATTCCTTTAGGCAGGTACACAGGAGATAAAAAGGCTCTTCTTAGAATCTTTTATTTTTTTTGGAAATAACCGTTTTAAAATAATCAATATCCCAGGGATTCGTTGTTGGGGCGTCTAACTCTGTTTCCCCCTCAGAATCACAACATGCCGGCCTCGGAGGGCTGGTCTGAGGATGGGGTACAACAGGCTGAAGCGGGCTGGGCTGGGTGTGTGGCCTGACTCACCACCTCACTTGCCCTCTGAAGGAGGCGGGGGCGTCCCCCTGTCCAGGGGAAGCAGAGTCTCAGGAAGGCTGGAACTGTCATAGAGCTGGTGCCCACTTGGGGCCACTCCTGTTCTCTACAGGCGGTGACCCTGGTCCTCTGCCCTGGGGCGTGTGCTGCAGGTGGCCCGGGGCGATGGGAGAGTCCCTGGTCAGAGGTCAGGCTCTGGCTGGAGGACCTTGGACAAGCTGCCCTGGCTCCCACGTCCTGTGTGCCCAGGTGGCTGAGTGCACGGGGCAGGCCAGCGTTCACTGGGGGTCTAATGGCTGGGGTCGGACTGGCACCAGGAGATGTGGGGAGGTTACCGGGGACCTTCCATTTCCTTGTCA